>JAQQAE010021226.1:0-10508 GCA_029823295.1 Pseudamia nigra | reverse complement strand
ACCACCTCAGTGACCTCAGCCCTAGAGATCGGAGAGCCCACCTCAGAGTCCCCAGGCCCTGCTTCCTCAGAGGAAGGCATGCTGGTAGGATTGAGGAGTCATGTCTGTCAAGAAAACATTATTTGCCCACATGATCTGTAGTACACTACAGACCAATGTTGCCTTTGGAGGCAGTGGCTCTATCATTTCAAACATTACACGGTGGAAGCAGCATCATGGTTTGGACTTTTTGTTGCATCTGAGCCAAAATAACTTATCTCAGTACATGCACACGCAAACTGAATCACAAAATAACATGGGTTTCGCAGCAAGACAGCAACCCTAAGCACACAAGTTGTTTGACCAAAAACAGGTAAAGAAGAACAAAGTGAATTTGGAGAGACAGAGTCAAATCTTAAACCTTAATCGAGCTCAAATGTTTTGAGGGACTGGAGGTGAAAACCCACTAACAGCCAAAAGTTAAAGCTGTTATTTGTTTTTTTTTTGGAGAACAGGATTAATTTTCTCCAAGTAGATGTGGAATACTAATTGACAGTTGAAAGAAATGTTTAGCTGCACTTTTAGTGCACAAAAGGGACAAACCAGCTAATGACAACAAAAGGTTCACATACTTTTGGGTTTGGTGTTCCCTAAATCAGGAAGTGAATATTTTTGTTTCATTAGTTTGTCTGTGTTGTTCTTATCTACTTTTAAGACTCCTGTGAAAGTCTAATGATATTTTAGGGCATATTCATGCCAAAATATACCGGATTCTATGGGGTTCACAAACTTTCAAACAGCACTGCAGATAAATGCTGTTTACTGTCATTTCAAAAATATTATTGTACTGCTAGAAAGAGAAAAGATAAGTAGGCAAGTATAAAGGGACTCTGAACTATACTGAAATTGCGCTTCCACGAGAAAGGAACTTGGCAGTGAGGGAACTGAAGGCTGTTTTACACAGCTGCTCCTGCAAGGGGAGCACAAATCATTCAATTCTATCATCATCTCTATCCAACCTTGTTTTCATTTTCAGGTAAGCTCTTTGGTTAGTATCTATGAATGTAATGTAGCCTTTTAGTGCGTCTTCAGGCCTTGCGAAAGGGCGTCAGACCTGATGAAAAGGGACCCACTCAAGAGCATGGTTCACAAAGAAGAAATTGGATTTGTGTGTCTGAATACTATACATGGAAAACTGAGACATGCATTCATAATAGTACATAAAGTAAAAGACATGAACCAAGAAACCATGTATATATAAATACAAATATACACTATACTCCGCTTGATGTCTATGAAGTAAAGATGTGGACATAGCTTACAGGAGATCTGAGGAAATTTCTCTCATTTGATCTCAACCTTGCTCTGAGGATCATGGCCAAGAACTGCGGATGCACAGCCGGCAGAGTCAAGTGAAATAAAACACTCAACAGGAGCATCGTTATACACAGATTATCAAAGCACCAACAGAATCCAGAGGGGTCCTCAAGATGTGGAGTCCAAACAATTAAGTCACACAGCTCATCCTTGCGATTTTTTCCTCCTCACCCTTTCCTTCACACCCCCGTGCTGAGATCAGGACAGTGGGTGAAATCTTCCTTGAAGCTTCATGAAACACGCTATGACAGTACAGATGCACACACATATTTGCTAACACACACACACACACACAGACTGCTGCTCACTGCCTCCTCCTGAGTCTTGCCTGTGGCAAAATGAACAGAGAACATAACAGAGTCTCCTCTACCACCCTGTCTGTCCCTGCCTACGTGTGACCTTTACCATACACCAGACACATTGCCAAACTCTGACTAGTGTGTGAGCTGGGATGTCTGTGTTGTATGTATGACGTGTGTGAATAAATAGTAGCATGTCTGTCTTTAACTTACAGAGATCTAAACTACATTTGAACAGTCTCGTATTCTTCTGATAAACAGTACATATGACCTGAAGTGCTTTTAAAAAAAGGAACCTACAACTCTTGCAAATTTCCTACTGAACAAGATTAATGTTCTATCAAACAGTACTGTAAAGGAGCAGTGTAGCACAGATCAAACACAAAAGGAGTAAGACACAATGAATGTTTACAGAATCAACAAGCATCTAATCCCATAATAATCCCCAGAGAGTTACAAAGGTAAAAAGGGAAGAATAAATCTTAAAGGAAAACAGAAATACAAAATAATGCGCAATGTCTGTCTAGTTTAGAACACAGCCCACATAGGCCATTCTGTGTCACGACTCCTGCTCACCAGTCACTCACACATACAGCTGAGGAAATCAGATATCTTTATAATTTTATGGTATTTATTAGTTCTCCAACATTACTCTGCTATGACTCAGATAAGACTTTAATAATTTAATTGGTTGGTCTGAACCATTATTAAAATTGTGACAAAAGTTCGTAATGTCAGTGATTTATATAGCATCCCACATAGACTATTACCCTTCATTAGACCCACCTCAACAGTCATTTAATAGTAATTGTGTTCATACCATTACCAATGTGTTTGTGAGGAGCTAACATTTAATGACAAAACCACAGGCAATTTAAAATATTACTGAATGTTGCTGAACACGGAATGACCCAAGATTTTTCATTCAACTGAATAAATCAAAAAGCAGTGTTTTAATTTGTTTCTCCCACATAGAAGCAAAAAAGAACAGTAAATACAAACAGTTTGTGTTTCTTTTGTCTCCTAGAATGGACAAACAATTTCATTTATCTCAGTTTGTAAGGGTACTTGGCAAAGCTCTACTGGAATCACTTCTATTAAAATAATAAAACGACAACACTTTTGCAGAAATAACATAATACTGCCTCAGCAGAAAAGTGGGAAGTGTATTTAAAAAAGTAACAAAAAAACAAAACAAAAAACATTTCACAGGCTCACAGCAATGTGCTTCTTGTCATGTTAAAAATCTAGGAAATAAACTCAAATGAAGGTACACATGAATACTGTACTTCCCTTACACTCTGTGCATGTGTGTTATTAGGTGAGCATTTGGGCAACAAAAATGTAAATTACCTCGGCTTGCACGGTCCACATGCTGCAAGTCGTCCACAAACTTAATCACATCTGGAAAGTCCTCCTCACACACTTGGGCCAGGAAGTGAAGTAATGTGGTCTTTTGGTCTACAGACTTTGTGTCCTTTAGCTGTTGTGAAAGAAAATCATTAATATTATACACAGTCACCAGAAAGATGCATGATTCCACTACTTCAAGTCTTATAAAACTATTAGTAAAGCATACACTACTAGTCAAATGTTGGTGCACAGATTTTCTTTCAGTGGTCTTTTTATTGCCTCTGCCAAGGAGGTGATATTTTTGCTTGCGTTTATCTTTTACATATTTATCAAGATTACTCAATAAGTTAGGAACATATTTTGATTAAATTTTCAGGACAGGTGTGAAATGGGAAAGGGAACAGATGATTCAATTTTGGTGGTGATCTGGATCAGCATTATGGAAATATGCATTTTTGTGTATAACTATGGAGCTAAAAACGATATGAATGTGATTCCAAACACTATGGATATGTTTTCATGGTCAAGGAATCCAATAATGTAGATAAAAATAAATGTAGGCCTGGTATTGTGGGTGTAGATCACATTATGGAAGAAAATGAGCTGCTGGTGAAGGTCTGCACTCTGAGTGCTTTCTATAGTTTTGATTATTTTCCGCATTGACATTGAAAGAACTTTATTTATCCCTTTTAGGGATATTCAAGTGACAAGCTCATAGGTAAGAAAGATCATATCAGAAAATTATCTTCAGTCTATCAGGTACCGGTCAAAAGTTGCGACTCACCTTCTCCTTCAGTGTTTTTCTTTATTTTTATTATTTTCAACATTGTACATTAATACTGGAGACATTCAAACTGTAATAAACAAGTGTTAAACAACCCAGAACATATTTTATATTGTCTGAAGTAGCCACATTTCACTTGATAGCTTTATACACTCATGGCAATTTCTCAGATTCACAAGGTAGTGTGCCTTGTCAAGAGTTAATTTGTGCTTCTACAACTACTGCACATATCCATATTACGGCAAGAAACACTCACTTAAAGGTGCAGTCAATGATGTTGGCAAACTAGCTACGAGCCCATGGTTTGCTGCAGTCTACGGGACATTAAAACTAAATGGACAATCTAAAATATAAAACATGTTCTGTGTTCTTTAACAGTTTTGTGTCTACAACATAATTCCATACGTGTTCTTAGTTTTGATGCACAATGTTTAAAATAATACAAATAAAGAATAAAATAATGAAGAATGACTGCACAAGAACATTTTATTAAAGGTATTCAAATAATTTCTATTTGCGCATACCCTGTACATTTGCACAGTTCATCTTTTGCTGCAAAAAGTAAATTGTGTACCATTTCCTGTATGTCCTTCCTGCAAGTCTTTGTCATTCACTTCTTTTCTCCTAATATTCTACTGCTGTACACATTTTCAGTTGTGCGATAAATGCTGAGTCTCTGACACAGATGATTTCATGTCTTGTGCCCTTGCAGCTGAGGAATGTTCACAGTGTGATGACCTCTTTAGCGCTCTGTCCCTCTATCTTGTACACACAATTTTTCAATTTCTCTGATAAATTTCCATCATTGCTCTTTTCCATTCTAATTCCAAGATTTGTCTCAGTATTCCAGGCAAACATCCCTCCTGTGGAGTGCGTCGCTGTGTATCTCTCTAGGTGATCTATTGGTAGACAGCAGTGTGCTCAGCCCCGCTGGGTTTAATCATGTTTGTATTATCTCCTCTAATCAAACATTCTCATCTCTCTTTTCATTTCTGTTTTCCCATATTTTCAAAAGCTTCAAGTGTTCCCACACAAAAGGTCCTTCTCTGAATTTAGATGGATGATAATCATAGTTGACAATGTAAACATAATGCTTTTTCCAGTTGGACTGGGTGCAATTTTCCTGTGCTGTGGAGTGTGCCAGGGAATTAAGTTGTCAAATTCAGGGACAGGCACAAAGGTGATGTCTTCCTCTGTATATCCTGCTTCTGACATTGACTAACATCATGGTCCTGAAACATATGAGGTTCACGTAAGATGGGGAAACAGACACAACATTGTCTATGAAAGTGTTACAAATGTGTTAAAAATTATTTATGGACCTTTATTAATTGATGTTGTAACATGGATGCAGCAAATCATGCATGTATGAAAGCATCTGTCTTCGTATGTGTGTGCACGTGCACTGGTGTTTGTGAACATGAGCACACAAGTCTAACAGGACAGAGAGGTGGCAGTGATGAATGGTTGCAGTGGTTGTTACTGTGGAAACTGCAGTGAGTGTTCCAACAGCTGTAATGTAACGAATGGAACAGTCTCCAACTCCACGATTACTCTTCTCTCTGTCACCATGATTTTAATGCTGTGAAACTGTTGTTATATCAGAGAGAATGCAAAATATAGGTTTCTGTGGTCTCTGTCCTCCACTGCAAAACTCTGCAGAGTTTCTACAAAAAAATTGCCAAGAGATAATGGCCGATAGCCAAAGTTATCTCTTCTGAGCAGTAGAATGAGGATAAAGTACCCCTTTGGTTTGGGTTCTTTGATAGATGCTTGCAGATAAAGAAAAAAAAACTGCCTAGTGGTTCAGTAGTGTTCAATCAAAGGATGAAAAGTTTCAAACAAAATCTGTCATCAAAACACCCACTTCATCTGTTTGGTGATAGGGCTCAGCTAAAAAGTATGTGATTAAAAAAATCTGACCCTTACAGTACATGGCAAACACCCAAAGCACCTCAAGCCCCTAGAGCTTTTCAGACAGATTCTTGTGTGGTAATGGGCACTCTTTGGGTAAGCATTAGCTTCAGACAAAAATTATCAGACAATGAACATAGCAAGTGAGAGTTAGCATTTAACACCGTGTGGGTTGTGAGCCTGTTGTTGGCTTATGTCTCCTTCCATTTGACAGTATCAGCTCTACTTGTATCACCTTAATGAAACTTGACTCTGTTTTCGGCATCAGCATATTGCTTCTCCACTGCAGTTACAGATCTGTCTGTCATTATGAGGACACCACATAAGCATATTCATGTCACTTCAACATGACTGAAGTGAAAACTGAAGCAATATGGTAGAGGAGAAACATTTAGTCGCATTTAGCTGCATTTAGTTATAAAGGCGACATAGTTTTAAGATTTTTTTTGTAACCGTTTAGAATTGCAATAATAATAAAAAATAAATAATAATGGATGTATAAAGCGGTTTTCAAGACACCCAAGGCACTTTACACTGAATCCATTATTCATTACTCCACAGTCACACACTGGTGGTGGTAAGCTACAGTACATCTGTAGCCACAGCTGCCCTTGGACAGACTGACAGAAACATGAATGGCAATCTATGCCAACAGCCTCTCCAAGCACCACCAACTATTCATACACCACATTCGTACTGGAAGCAAGGCGGATGAAGTGTCTTGCCCAAGAACAGAACAGCAGCATGAATGGGAGCAGGGTTTGAACCACCAACTTGGCAGTTATTGGACGATACACTCTAATATGTTGTCAATTTAATAATATAGACTCTACTTGGTAATTGGGTCTTTGAGTGTTTTTGAGTTCTCCTGATATTTTGGCTTCATGTTTTGCATCCTGCTATGACGCTGCACATACATGCTGATGCAGCAGAAATCGGTAATGTGTGCAGTTTTACTTCAGGTTTAGCATTGCCTTGATTCAACTGTCACCAAAGCCAAGCAGGGGCCAAAAGCAGCATCTAATAGTACATCATAGTACCCAATCCAATGCAGTGGGTGTCAGAAAAGGTCAAGCCAAAGTCAAGGCAATCCGAGTTGATACCATCAGTGCAAGAGGGGCCTTGGGTTAATTTGAGAGATACAAGCATGGTATTTTTCTTTCACCACATGAAGGCTTCGTCTACTCCCTATGGCCATGCCAGTGTTTTTCTGACAACAACTACTATACGTATGCAGACGCCATTATGAAACCATGTACTTTAATTTTGATATCAGATTGGTAACTGTTAATTTAGAAATGAATGTCATTACTACTGCTAGTACAGTCCTGCAGAAAACTTGCTGGTGTCTACTTTGTTTATGTCATTTGCACTGAAATGCTGCTCCTGAAACCATAAAAGACTAAAGATATGCACAGTTCATGATAAGGTCAGCATTTCACCCCTCACCTTGCAGAGGGAACTGAGGTCAAAACCGTATGACTGAGCATTTCGAGATCCTGCATTCATGTAATTTCCCAGCAGCAACACAAGCTCCAGCAAGTGTCCAAAGGAGCGGCTCTTCCTGACCTCATCACAAGCGGTGTTTACAGCCAGGATGTCTGGACGCAGGTTGGTGACCTGCTCCTCGAACTGCAGCCGGAAAAGGATGTGGCTGAGGCGGGGGCGGAGCCGCTTCACACTGCTCATCTGGGAGAACAGAACAGTAACAGAGGAGTAAACAGTAAAAGAAGGAAAATTATAAGACAGAGAGAACATATTATGAGAAGAACAAAGTGATGGTAAATAAGAGGAAAGCAACACAGTGAAAACAAAAACAAAAGAGAATGCAGATTATTACTCGGACAAAAGAACAAAGTCACAGTATACAGTCAAACGTATATAAAGTATGACCACACTTATGACACGTTTTCACATTTCCAATCTAATTCAAAAGAGATTTATGCAGGTGGAATTCTGGAAAGTGTTGCTAGGCAGTAGTAATAGATGCTGGCACTGATTTGATTTGGGACCCAGGTCTGGTAAGTTAATTGTAGAGTTAGTGTCCATATAGGGCAGGCGACGAAGGGGGTGGAATATACAATAGGCAGCCTTGGATTACCACTCTCACACAATTAGAGAAAATTGGAAAATATTGCGCTGGGCCGAGGGCCTGGCCATAGCACTGTTTGTGTGTGTGGCGGTAGGGAGGTGTGCAGGTTACAGTTGTGTGTTTCACACAACAGCTGGCTGTATGGTTTGAAGTCCTCCATCAAAGGTTTAATTATAGCTACTTTAATATTATCAAATGACTATTTCAGGCATTGAATGAGTGAGTGTGCTTGCATGTGTGCATGTTCTCTGAGTGTCTGCATGCTGCAAAGAGGTGAGAAAAAACAGGGCATGTGGAGAACATAGTGAAAATGAAAAAAAAAAAAAAGATTTAAAGAGCAGACAGTGCTGAATGAAAACAGAGTTGGGATACATGAACTGACAAGGATATCATGGTGAATAGAAAACATCACCCAAGGATGGCTTCAAAGCAAGAATGCTGCTGTTGTTTCAATGAAGGATAGGGTTTTCAAAAGACAAAGCTAAGGTACAAACAATAGCCTTTTCAACTTCTGGGAACAGATTTTACCATTAGAAAACTGACTAGAGTGTGAAGTTTGTGGAATACAATTTTGTATATTGAGTGGCAATGAGGTGGGAGGCTGATGAAGGAAAAAAGGCAGTGCTGCTAACAAAATAGAGTTTGCTCACTCTTGTTTTGCAAGTAATTATGCACCACACATTATACAACAAACTGGGCATAAATATTTTTGAAAATTGAAAGGAATGTATGTTTAGCTTAGCAACAGCAATTTGAATCCCAGAGAAATGCTAAAGTTAAAAGAAATGCCAGTGACAAACATTCTCACTAAAGAATCAGGAGGGTGCACAAACACAGCAATTATATTTATTTAAGAACTGAAATAAAGTCAGTAAATTATCAGCTTTAACTGATGACTGCTACTGTACTACAGGCAGTAAACTCCGGTGAAGGATAGATGTGAAACTCAATTTTCCATAGATGAAAAGCATTTTCCCCTTTTGAAGTTTTGTCATAAGGACCATTTAAATTAGTAATGCAAAAACAAATGCATTACAATATACATTAATCGACAATGTTTTATTATAATACACAATCTACAGTACTGCAACACATAAGGCGGAGTTCAAATCTGGGGTGATAGAGGGATACAGGGGGAAAAAAAAGATGAAATGCATGTGTTTGCACAATGGTAAATTAAAAATTCCCTTTGAACCTGAGCTTTTCTGAAAGGTGAAAACACACAGGCCTCCTTGGGCCCACGCAAGAAAAACATTATATAAGCAGGCTCCTCTTTGTTCTATGGCTCCCTGATGAACTATAGACAATAGCTGAGCATGCTCTATTTTTTAACCTCCTCCTTCTCATCAACCACTCAGCCAATGCATTTCTATTTAATGATCAGATTTCCTTTCACGGTTTATCGCAAACAGGTTGGTGCATGGAGCAAAACAAGGCTGTTGCATGTTTTATTGGTAATTTAGTTACTAAGCAAAAAACTAAATACACAAAAAAGTGCAGCACCACTCATGCATAATTCTGAAAACCAACTTTACATGGTCTTTAAGAAAAAAATGCAGACATAATTAGGCAGCAGCACTGCTCTTTAATGTGCATAAATTTGTGCGGCAGTCCACAGGTGTCCTGTCTTTCCTCTTAAGGCTTAAAGCGATTGAATTTTTAAAACCTTAGGATTAGGATATTCATACAAAAGTACTCGGTGTGTGCATGTACTGTAGGCACTGTGCCTGCACAAAAAGAGACAGACACTAAGGGAAAAATGTGATGCAAATTAAAGACAAGTTTACTTTGCTCTATGCAGTAAATATAAACCAGTTTTATACAACTATGAATACATAATTCTGAAAACACATTACTCATGAAGCTGCCTAACTTAACATACAGTAGCTGCCAAAGAAAATATTATATTGCCCAATGTCTTCTGTTAACAAAAATATTTTCACAAGAATCAAATTATTTATCTGTTGAACATGCACATTGTCATAGCTACTGTGTAATCAGACTCTAAAGGAACTGTTTTGTGCATGTGGATATTTGTGTGTGGACTCACCACAACTCCAAACTGTTCAGGCTCTGACAAGTTTGCATACTCATTTTTATACTTGGCCAAGGCGTTCAGCTGCTCCTGTTCTGGAAGATGCTTCACAAGGTTCTACACACAAGAACGACAAAAATTAGAATTAAGAAGCAGCTTGAAAGTGAATGTTTATAAAAAGCTACCAGAAGACTGAAGATGCTCTGTTTTTTTTTGTAATGTCAAATTTTAATTTATTGATCTCAAAAGAACTGATCATTCATTTGAGCCTACGCAGCCCATATGCATCACTTCAAGTTCAAAACTAACTGAGAAGGCTGGTATATGATGCAAACTATAAATATACAGTGCAGTACAGGGTGAGCACAAGGAAAAATGATTTAACATAAATTAGAAGAGCAAAACTAAAAAAATATGAAGAATAAAGAGAATGTCAAAGTGTCTCATTTAAAATGATTATTACTGGCATTTAGCTGCCAGACATCAGAAAAAAAAAAGTTTAATTTCCTTTCTTTTAATAGACAAATATAAATATACTGTATGTATTGTGACAACCATGTCAGAATTTCTGTTAAATACCGTATTTTCCGCACTATAGGGCGCACCGGATTATAAGGCGCACTTGCGGCATGCATCCACCAGATGGCGGTGTGCTACCACAAGTCACACTACTAC
>JAQQAE010021225.1:0-10509 GCA_029823295.1 Pseudamia nigra | reverse complement strand
CATTAATATGGCTATGACTGTCCGTCTGCATGGAAATGTTTAAACTTTTAAGCAAAATCTAACTTAATGGCTCCAGTAGGTGGTATTTTTGTGATGTTTATTCCTTTCTTCTTGATTTCAATGTGATCCTGCACAGGTGCAGTGAGGAGAAAAGAAAACCCACTACAATTATATGGAAATCAAACATTCTGAAACCAAATCAAAGCAATGATTTGAGGTTCTGACTGCTCAGGCTGGTCATAAAACAGCGGGGGGTGTGAGGCACGATCTCAGGCTGCAATCGCTTACGAATGCAGGGGGTGTACACGGCCGCAGCTTGGCCCTGAATCGGGTCTAAAACAGGAGAAAGAGGAGCTGCAGGTGTTAAAATTTTCAGGCTACCTCTAGATTTTCCTGAAGTTGCCAATTGTGGCTCTAAGTGGTGGTGTCCTGTAATGGCTGTCATCACACATGGGGTTATGCGGACAGAAATAGATGGAGATTTATGCACAAACAACATCCTCACAGTCCTACAGGCATACTGGAAGGGCTTGTAAACACAGAAATGTGACCTATGCCTGCATGTAAACTTTACAGAGGTAAAGAGACAAAGACATACAAACAGAGGAACACATAATAGAGAATAATATATCATACCACTGTGGGCAACATATTTTGTCATGACTTCAAATAGGTACACCACATGGCCTTTCTACAACAGAGCTGGTAAGGGCGCACACATTTTATCCTCTTCCAAGTTCAAGTGGCAGGCAAAGCAGTAACCCGAGCTGAAAAAACAAAAAGCACAAAGCCAATCGGCAAAATCAAACTGACCCCTGTCACTCTCCCTCTCTGCAACTGGCGTAATCTTAATTGAATCAGCCTTACAGAAAGATGTTGACACTGAGAGATTGCACAAACCTGGGAGGCCTTGGCAGGCCAAGGGAAATGCTGGGAAAAAAGAAAAAAATGCTGCTCCACCTATTCATTAATGTGTCCCCCTATGTCCCACAGCCCCATCTCTCACTGTCTAAAAGAGATAATACTCCCCCAACCCACTGACAGTCAATTTGATCTCTCACTGTGGTCCACTGTGGAGGCCTACTGTTTTTCCACCTTGTCCTGCCCGTATGGACTAAAAACCTACCAATTTAACTGCCACATGAAATCCAATTTTCCTTTCCTTGCCACATGAGAATTATTTATAATTCTATGCATCTGTGTAGATTACAAATGAAAAAAGTGGACCAGGAGTAGAATCATTTGAATAGCCAACAAATCTGAATGTGCTTCAGGTAAAATGACATGTTTGTTCTCATGCGCCGTGAGAAGCATTGATTGGCTGAGTCGTCCCCATGAGACCCATCCATCATAGTGCTCTTCATTGTGTCCTTATTGGCACATCAATGTAACATGTCCAACCTTTAACAATCATTAGTAATTACATCATCCCGAGGAGTATAAGAGAAATACTGATATAACAACTTTTAATTTCATTAATGGCATTTAAATCATATAGGCACAATGAATGGTTAGTTCAGTTGAAACCATGTTGTGGATTTTATAAAATATAACTCAGAGAAATTGTCTGTGAAACCTATTCTCCTATAACAGTTTTGTTTAACTGGACGTGTCGATTTCAGATTTTGAATGGTCCAGACATTGACTAAATTTCCTTCTGTCAGTGCTGGGTTTGTGGATTTAAAGAGACAAGGTGATATATTTAATGCCCCAGTGAACAGAGGTGGGTCGTACTGAACTACATTTACTGCTTTACATGTACATGAGTAGGATTTTTCCCCTTCAAATAAATGTACTTCTGAGAGTAAATGTTTTGCACAGTTCTTTTTGCTCTTACTCAGTTATACATGACAACAAAAATGTACTTTTGGCTACATCTCAGTGAGAAACAGCATACGATATTGAATTAAAAAAATACATAGAAATAAAAAAGGAACTAAATAATCATGTTAATTATCAAAATGAATAAACTTGTCAACAAAATGAGCAAAACCAAAAAAAGAAAACAAAATAAATACAAAAATATAAAAAGCAACAAAATGAGCAAAAAAATAGCAAAATGAAAAAATGATAAGAAGCAGATATAAAGACAATAACCAAGTAAATTAATAAAGCTTCCTGCAAGGATTAATGAAGTAACATAAAAAATACATAAAAGTAACAACTGAGCGAGAGACAGAATATATATAAAATATATACGAGAACAAATTGAGGAACAACACTGGTAGAAATAATAATAATATTAATAATAATAAATAACTAATTAAAATAATCAAGTATGTTAAAAAAACAAGCAACCCCCCCCTCCATAATAACCTAAACTAAACAAAAATCAACAATTAAGCAAAAAAGATAAAAATAATCAAGGAAATTAACAAAAATGAACAAAATATTTGTTTGAATGTAATATGTGAAGCTGTAGGAAATTTCCTGTTCCCCAGTACTTGAGTAGTTTTTTATGAGTTACTATTTTTTCTACTCAAGTACCCACCACTGCCAATGAATGCCAGCCTGTGGAAATGCCTACTATGTGGTGGAAGTGACAGAGTTAGGAAACACCCTAATCCTAGCTTGGCCAGATCTACATATAAATGTCAGGCTGCTCCATGCAGGTGGCGTGCGATAAGCGACGTAATCTAGATGAAAGACCCCGGCGCAGGCCTCCCTTATTAGCAGTGATGAAGCAGGGGTGCGGGTAGAATGCTAATACAAAGATCCTCCCTTTACTTCCTGCCTAGTTCTCAAGGCTGACTCCCAGTTTTGCTGTAAGCGAACCATTGTAAACAAGGCCAGGGCCCACTGGTGGGTGGGTCACATCAAAAAGTGAAATGGACAGCTTGGTTCTGCTCCAGGAGGAACAGTAAGGCTGTAAATGTAGAGTGTGTCATCATCCAGCCAGTGCTAACATGTAGTGCCCTGCCTTGGACTAGAGAACAGACACCAGATTCTGCCTTAGGGCATCTGTCATGTATTATGCATGTGCATTATTCAGACAATTATTGATAACATTTTTCACATCTGTGATTATTCATACATTAATTATTATAGCCCTAAATGTTTTAACATTAGAAACCGTTGTTAATGTTAAACCACCGATATGTGCCTGGGTTTCCTCTGACATTTTATTTTTGCTTATTTCAAAGCCTAAAATATATAGATCATAGTGAATTGGAAAAGAGTTAAACTGACAGAGAGAAGTAAACATCACATTCTCAACATAAAAGAGATGGTGTAGATGTTAACTTTTTAAGAATGATAAGTGTTTATAGAAATATGAGGCTGCATCCCAAAAACTGAACTGCAGTGCTGTTAACAACCAGTATGTGATATGTAGTGGACAGTAGAGTAAAAACAAACAGTAATCAAGTAAAAGTACTAATGAGTCAAGTAGAAGTACTCTAAAAAATAAGTACCGGAGTAAGAGTAAAGTTCCATCCATCTATTTTTCACCCCTTAACCCTTGCAAGGGTCAGGGGGGATGCTGGAGCCTATCCCGGCTGATTTGGGGTGAAGGCAGCGTTCGCCCCAGATGAGTCGCCAGTTCATCACAGGGCTGACACTTACTATTCACACTCACATTCATGCCTACAGACAATTTAGAGTGACCAGTTCACCTACTGTAACCTAGTGCATGTGTTTGGCTGTGGGAGGAAGCCAAAGAACCCACTCAGACACGGGGAGAACATGCAAACCCCACCATCCGGCGTTGGGATCGAACCCAGGACCATGTAGCTGTGAGGCACCAGTTCTGCCAACTGCACCACCGTGTCGCCATGAGTAAAGAAGTTTGTCATAAAAAAATCCATGAAGTAGTGACTTAATGCTGTGTAATTTGTTACATTCATTTTGTCAACGTACTTGATTAGTTCATTATATTTTTTTGTTGCGTGTGTGATGATTTTTTTTCCCCAATTTTGTTTGGTATATTGTACACGTTTATCAGTTTACTTATTATTATTTGGTCATTTTTGCTTATTCCATATTGTTTTTTGTTGATTTCAGTTAATTTTTATTGGTTGTTTTGATCATAATTGTCAATTTTGTCATTGTTTTGTTAATTTTTGCTCATTTTGTTGCATATGTGTTGATATTTTCTAGTTTCATTTGTTATATTGTGTGTTTCTGTTAATGATGAGTTTTTCCTTTACTGTTGCTCCTTTTGTTCATTTTTCATTTATTTTGTTGATTTTTGATTGAGTTTATTTTGTTCCATTTTTGCTAATTAACTTATTTATTTTGCTCATTTTGTTGCTAAATTTGATAATTTTTGTTAATTTTGTGCTCTTTTTTCATTTTACTCCTACTGAGTGAGCTGTAACCGAGCTGTAACTACATAAATGGAACTGAGTACGAGTAACAATTACTTTCAGAAGTACATTTTTGGTAAATACTACTGAAGTACAGTACACGTAACAATAAATATACTTTAGTACTACCCACCTCTGATGATATGTGGCTTGACTGCAGTTCCCTCTGTCTCCTCCTTCTTTACCTTTCACCTCCTTCACACTCCACATACACGGAAACACAGGGGCCTTTCATGTCAAATTTCACTCATGTTACAGATCATAAATGAACTGATGATGGGTCAATGAATCGATGCTAAGATAAATAATTCATTATGCATATGTGTACTGTCTTAATTAAAGTTAATCATTCATAGCTCATACATCACTAGGTCAAAAATGCTTTCAACAGCCAGGCACTTGATTTTTCCAGTTCTCCATCGTTCACTCAATGATACAAGAACCTGAATGGGGTTTTCAAGCATTTTAAGTAAATTGTATTAAATTTTAAGAGACTGCCTTCCTGTTGAAATTGTGTCCATGAATTTCTTATGCCATCAGTTTAACATCGCCCATAAATATGCACTATTACGCAAGTTAAAAAAAAATCAATGTCTAGTAAATGGTTCTGATTTATCGCGGCTATAAATCCAGGAAGAGCTGTCCAAAACATTTCATCACACTCGGTTCCAGTCGTGTTTTAGAAAGGGCGCCTTTTGATCAACACAATATGTAACACTTTAATACAGTTTATTTTTCACATATTTTAACTTGTCTTTTGCAGATGAACTCTGTGTCATTACTACATACATGATGGAAAACTGGCTGATTATTAAATGTACAAACACCAATTCCAGTGAAGATGGGATGTTTTGTACAATGCAAATAAAAACAGAGTAGATTTCCATCTGCAGCTTCAACAATTGGTGTCCTCAGTTCTTATGAGTATTGATAAAAGGAAAAGTGATGTAACGCAGTGGGAAATGTGCCCCTGTCCCAGGTTTTCTGGAACATGTCGTAGGCATCAAATTCAAAATGAGTGAATATTTGCAAAAAAACAATACATTTGATCAGTTTGAACATTAAATATCTTATCTTTGTAGTGTATTCAATTAAATATCTGTTGAAAAGGATTTGAAAATCATTGTGTTTTGTTTTTATTTGTTTTTTACACAACGCCCTAACTCCATTAGAATTGGGTTTTATATGTAAATGTATTCAGTAATGTAATTTTCTTCTATTTTTAATTCAGACCTGAAGTATGCAGTGTAACAGAAACATAATTTAAGTGTTTGTCAACCCGGTGAAAGCATAACAAGGAGTGAAAAATGACCATAAAATTATAAGTATTAATGTCATTTTTATATAAGAAAATGCATATGCATCCATTTATGCATCCTTGCAGAGAATTGTATATGAAGATGACTGACAAGGTTTTGGTTCAGCAAAAAGTCAGATTCTTCTTAATATAACATATGCCAAACTGTAATGAGGTTTATGTTAAAATGTATCTAAATGTGATTACTGGCTTAGTCAACAATCCGATGGTTTAATCACAGTGATACTGGGAACGAGACGGACCGAGAGACATAAAATTGCCCACATTCCACTGTCAGTGCCAGGGTATTGGTCTGATCCTTGTTCGATAATAAATAGTATATCTAGTGATTTCCAAAGCTTGAGTGTATTGTCTGTGTGGTTGATGAAAGTTGATGACCTCGAAGTCAACAATTTAGTGAATCAACATTATCATTCCTAGCTCTTTCGCCCCAGCTGAAACATTAGCCCCTCTCAGGGCTGAGGCTTTCTGGGATGTTTCCAGTCTAGCCGCCAGCGGGGCTCATCCGGGGACTGCTGGAGCCAACACAGCGATCCAGTTACCGTTCTGTGTGTTGCATTACAAAAAGAGCACATTTGGTTCCGCTAATCAGCTGTAATGCTATTGCCATCGATAAAGTGTGTGAAACATCATTCTTGAGAGATATTCCTCAAGTAATTTAGCCTGGTAATTGACTTTTAAAGCAGTCTGGGCGGTGGAGTGATACTACAGGCCAGGTGGGCTGGACAGAAATACATCTATCATTTCAACAGTGTGTGTGTTGATGTGCCGGGATGGTGCAAAAGATTAAGAGATGATGGTGATGGGAGGTGGAGACAGACATCCTCCATCTCCCCCAAAATAGGAGCATCTTTGCTCACTCACACACTCTCCTCAAGTGTGAGTTTAAAACAGATAATGCAGAAAGCTTCTCTCCTGTGCTGAGGAGGCAGCATATTGATTTTGTCTTAGATGAGGTCTCTGAAACCTCATTTACTCCTGTTGTCATCATGGTGGAACATCAGTGTCTGACAAGCTGCACTTCCCCCTTATATCTATCCTGGCAGCCATCTTGGAAGCTGTTGAGGGATGCTAATGTGTGTGAGCATTAGCGCTGTCTTTTTCCAGTAACACTGTTGACAGAGTGCTTGCATGATAAGATGTACGGGGTCAGATAATGTTGCTGCTGACTAACCATTGTGCTGTCTAAATAAAGCCCTGTGTTTAAACACTGATCTGCTCTTATTAGGTTTCAGTGCAAATACAGAGGAACGTCCCAGGTGGACCTGCCATCTTGGCATGTGGGTCACGGTGAAACATGGCACTCCTCTGCCCAGAGCTCTTTAGGTATTTGATAATCTATGGATGATGCTATCCAGGTTTCCTCCTTCACAGTCTTCAGTGACGTACCATTCAGTACAATTCAAAAGCAAATTGCTATCAATTCAATTTGATTTTCTTCAGGGCATGTACAAATCAAGAAGGGACAAGTCATACAGCTTAAAAGAGTAGACATGCCTTTTTGTTTTAATCTCAGCGAGACTGGCATAATCACACCAAACATGATACACTGTGTGAGTAAGCTCATGCATGGCTCAAAGCACCACCCTGCTTTCATCAGCAAACAAAGCCTGATTGACAACAAAAAGCATGCAAAGGGAACCTGCCCACTGACGGAGTCACACATCCAGCACCTCATAGTATGTAGGCTTCTTAAAAGAAGCCAACACAATTATACTTTTCTCAGCCAGAGGGCAGAGCTTTCCATATATGCATAAATGGCAGTTGGGATTTTTTTCATTAAAATAGGGTGAAATTATGCACAAAGATGTGATTCTATGTAATTAAACTAATTAAAGAACATCATTAATAAAATATCAGTGAAGCCAGCTGTTTACAGTGTGCGTTGGGGCCTGGGGGATGTGTGGAGATGGGAAGGAGATAGACAGTGTTTTTTTAATATGTGCTGTTAAGGGTTCCCTGTGGTGTTGGTCTTCTCCAGGGACGGGGGCCCTGTTGTAACTGTCCCTGTGGAGAAAACAACAGTCATTTCAACAACATCCTCAAACACGAAAGCTTATTGTAGGTGAAAAACAAACAAACAAAAAAACATTCTTTTCCTACATGCGGTATACTTATTAAGTTTACACCACAGAGTGAGCAGTGTGCATTATTTTTTTAAACAATACATTTCCTGACTTACTTTTTCTTTCCTGACCAACCTTGATACTTTTCAAATAATGAGACTTATTCAGTAAAGAAAAAATAAACTTATTGTTTTGCATACGTAGTTTAAGTATGTATTAGATGCTTTATTTGTTATATAAAAATGTTAAGCAATATCAATCCATTGTTTTTCATAACTATTTTACATCTAAAGAAAAGAAAATAAAGCAAGAAAATTCTCTCTAAGCATCTCTATCGGCAACTAGAACAATACTTTTACTGGTTTAAAACAGGTCACGTCTTTTTATATATGTGCACTTAATGCGAGACAACTCATTTGTAAAAAATTGTGTGCGTATTGTGTCATTTTTGATGGTCTCCTCTACACCAATGAATGAAGGATGACTCTGGAGATAGACAACATACTGATAAAGGAGCAATGAACATAGTGAAACAGAGCCCAATTAATAATGCATTTGTGTCTGACTGTCTGGCCCCAAGGACGGGGCTGCTGAAAAATGGAGGTCACATGTCCTCCTCAAGTGGTCAGTGATCCCTCCGTACCACCCACCCAGTGTTCAGCTCCCTAAACTATGTAAGATTTACGTCAAATACAACTGCACCTGTCAAACGCTATTTAAACAGTGTGTGTTTACATCTATAGAATTATGCAAATATCTTCTATTTGCACACTGTTTTCACACATGCAAATACGTACACGTGCACCTACACACAGACACAGTGGAAGTGTGTGTCAGTCTGCTCCTATGTGACGGATGGTCATGGAGGTGACCTCTCTTAAGAGCAGTCACTGGTGGGGGCCTGCCTGTGACCCTTGGCCACTTAGGCACATTAATCACAACCCTCTCCTTCTTGCTTTTATCAGCCCTGCTGAAAGCTACTGTCCAGCTTCAGCCACCACTCCCCCCTTCATCACCTCACTGCTTTAGCCATTCATAAGGCTCTCATCAACTTCAGACCACAGGTATCACTCCATCACTACACATATATCAGGGGCTGCTGTTATCAGCCAGCAGGGCTGAATATGGAAATGGGATCCCTGCCACTGATAAGGACAGCCTGGATTATCCCTGGCTCTCCTTCATCAGATAGCCACTGAGGAATGGTAACAGGCCGGAACATTCCTCTATTGTTTTGCAGCAGTGCTGATTGAAGAAGACCTATGAGGGGGAATGCAGTAAAGAAATATGTGTGTGTTTGTCTGCATATACTTATATTCATTAGCAGGGCAGAGTGGCTGCAAAACAGCATCAGTTTGGATACAGGTTGGAATTTGATGGAGACTTGTTTATTGTTGACACACAAACATAAAAATGTATCAAAACCAAATGTTCACACCACAATACAAAAATTAACCACAAGCACCAATTTACACACTAAACAGTTTCTCCTTAGTATGTGCTCAAACTAAAATAGGGCATTCCTAATTAGGACCTCAACCTGAGCTGTTTCTTCAAAGGCAGCCGCTCTTGCACTAATCTGAAGCATCGCTTCATTATGAATTCTTCAAAGTCCCACCCAGCTGTCAAGAAAGCTTGTTGAGAAGGCCGTTATTAGCGAGGCTCATACTGCAGGCACAAAGCCTGGTCTGTTGTTCTGAGTTGCTCCCGCCCTCATACCAACACACACACCGACTGGGGTGAATATTTTGACCTGCAATGAGTTTGTCACCCTCTGAAGTGCTCAGGTGTGTTGACTCAGACACGCTTCTTACAAAGAAGTATTGACACAATGAGAAAGGTTCCTGTGAAATCCCTTGCAACAAGAGAGAGGCCCCGCACAGTTTATCTTATCAGATGCAGTATTAGCTGTGATTGGCAAAACTATCAAAAGAATGTTAGCTGACAAAAGAGGCACAGTCAAATGCCAGCAATAAAAACACCTCTATTAGCTGGTAAGTGATTTATATGAGCCTCTTCAAATGGCTTTTGGTTGGACTTTGATAACATACACAGGCTTGCCTGTTTGTAACTGACACACTCATCTGAGTATGAACTCACTGTTACACCCAGGGTCATCATCAGCAAGAGCTACTACATGTTATAATGGGCCCATATAACTCATGTTACAGACAGCAATGTCTGCTTTTATCACTCAGTGTACAAAGAGTGCACAGACGGTGTCCTGTTGACTACAGCTCTGTCATGTAATGACCTGTGTTATGGCCTGCATAAGGAGGTGTATACCAAAACATATAGGAACAAAAAAGTCAGTGCTATTGTTGTGTTTGCCACATACTTTTCTTTCACCATCACTAGTGTTTTTAAAAGTAATATACTTACAAAAGCAGTTACAACTCTTTAACAACAGTAGTGTTTCTGTGTGGTGACAAAGATGATACAGTGTAACCCTGGGTAACAAACACTTCTGCTAATGAGATTTTTGGGGAACAAAGAAAAAAAAATGGACCAAATTGCGTCCCGACTAACGAAAGGATTCGGGTTACGAATTTCGGATTATGAAAAGATTCAGGTTATGTATTTCAAATTCAGGTTATGAATTTGACGCGAAAGACTTAACTTCCAGGTCTATCTCAGCCGAGCTAAACGTCAACGTGAACTCTGTGCTGTAGATTTGCCTTTTTTCACCTAAAATACTGCTTCATTTTATTTTTCATCATGAAACCTAAGAAAAATGGTTGTCTCCATCTCATCCTCCTCCGGTAAGTGTCTTTATAAATCAATAAATGTGCACATACGGGTGTGTAATACATACTTT
>JAQQAE010021224.1:0-10509 GCA_029823295.1 Pseudamia nigra | reverse complement strand
TTCAATAAATTTGCAACAATTTCAAAAAACACTTTTTCACATTGTCATTATGGGGTGTTGTGTGTAGAATTTTGAGGACAATTTTTTTTATTTAATCCATTTTGGCATAAGGCTGTAACATTAAAAAATTGTGGAATAAGTGAAGCGCTGTGAATACTTTCAGGATGCACTGTAAAATAATGTGTCTTTTCTTTATTATATCAATAAACATAAATGCAACTCTTCAATAATTTTGATGTAAACATGATGCCAGTACATGTTTCCAGCCAACATTGAACAAAGATACATTTCATGAACATTAATAAAACACTGTAAATTCTGCAGACATTAAACAGGAGGGCAGTGACAATCCACTTGTTTTTCCTGTATGTGTAACATAAAAGTCTAACAAATTTACAATGTCTTGTCTCACATATTCTGATCAATTTATCTCAGTTTGTTGTCTAAAAAGGACATTTTTGACAAAGAGGTAGGTAATCACAACCACTGCTGTGCAGACCAGAGGAGGGGTATAGGACTTAGAGGTTAAAGCTGAGCTATAAATTGCTTCAACACCAGATCTGGAGGAAATATGTTCCTCTGTGTCTCCAAACACCTTCCACCTCCACCTTTTGCACTGTCTGTGTTTTCTATTGCAGTCTTCCCAGCACCACCCCTTCTCCTGTCAGGAGAGGACTGTCCATCAGAGCCTACATAATGAAAAGTGAGCTCTCCCTCTCACCTTCCTCCCCTCTCCTCTTCCTCTGTCAGCTGCTGTCTCTTCCAACTTCCCTTTCCTTATCTCCCCATTCCAACACGCTGTCTCTTGTGTTGCAAAGTCACGGTCAAAGTCACAAGTAAAGACAACAGCATCATGCCGTGCAAAAAAAGTACATTTTTACTGTAATGAAAAACACCACAGAAAATCCTTTATTACCTGGGTGGTGTTAACATTAGCTGCATCTCTATATCCTAATAATCTCATAATAATCCAAATAATTGTCCATTTACAATAAAAAAAAATACTTTAGGTAACTATCTCTGTCTGGAGAAATAGGTTCAACTGAGTTTAACTAGGTGGAGTAAACCTCTGATGGTCATCCCAAAAACCAATAGCAGTTTTTCTGATTGTTGGAATGTACAGTATTTCAGCATTAGGTGATGTTATGAATTACTGAGTGAGGCAGAAACATGACAGTCATTAGGCTTGCATGACACCTAAACAAACAAATGAATGCATTAACCTGACTAAAACTGAACTTTAAAAGTAAATGTAAGCATGTTTCTTTTTTGAAATCAAATTTTAAAAGGTGGACTACATCCATATACTGTGATTGAAAGTGGACCTACTCCTGCATGTATACAGACCAGTCAAACTGGAACAGGACCAGGTGTTCTTCACATGACCTAGAGCCAAATCCTGACATGGAAATTGAACAGCATGTAAGAATGTAAACAGAGGTGCAGAAACCGAAGAAGCCGCCTGACTTCATACTGATGGACACAGAGAAAACTGGTGGAGTCCATTTTTGGATGGACACAGAGCTGAGTCCATTGAAGGAGCTGAACATTCGAAATAAATGCTAACCTGCTAGTTCGCTATTGACTATTGCTGTAGTCTGTGCCATCATTGGTCATCTGGAAATGGCCCAATGCTAACAAACTGAAAGAGTGCATATCACCACCTATTGTAGCAGAGGAGACATGATTTCAACTATAAATGAGATACACTCCCATGCATTTATACTGGGACAGAGACAATAATCCAATTAAACACCTGTAGCTCAGCTAAGCCGTGCATATGTAAATGTACTGAATGAATCTGGTCTGGAAGTGGTACAACGTCTCTGCTAGAGACCTTAGTGACTTTTGATTTGTGAACAACTCAATGATTCAAAGGTTCCAAAAAGTTTAAAGGCTCCTTATTCTAAGGTTAAAAGTCAAAGGAGTAAAAGTGATTTGTAGCAGATGAGAATCTTTATAACATGCAGAACCACTTTGCACATGTAAAACTACTACTAATTAGATATTCTGAAGCAACTCCTTTAATTGTATTCATCCGCTGATTAATTTTGAACAGTTAAGTATGAAACTCTAATCTGAACAATTTCTATCCAGTCAAAGACACATTTTCAGTGCTACTGCAACTAAAACTGGTTACTCAAGATGTACTGGAAAATGTCAGGTTTGGATTTTTAACTTTCAGACCAATCTCTTGAAATAAAATGCTGAACTTGTATTTTCTGCTAAACTCTGACCTGCCGCTGAACTGACTCACTGCTCTATTGCTTTCATCTGCAGAGCTCAGTGTCTGTGATACATCCTAACCTTATCAAACAATTGCAATTACTGCACGACTGCCTTCTTCTGCTGCAGACCTCAGCAACCCCCGTGCTTGCCTGACCCAATGTGCAGCAAATATGAATTTAAACCAAAACCCTAATTCTGGAAATGTTCAGCCAGGTGTAAAAATGCAAAGAAATGCATTGCTACTAAAATATAACAACCTAAGCTCTGGATGTTAGAGCGTAACAAACATTTCCCACAATGATCCTGAGCCTCTCCAGGTCTCAGTGAATGACAGGTCCTGTATAGAAATGATCTGGTCCCATCGAGAGCTCAGAGATGCACCGATGTTCAGTTTAAATTGTGAGGTTTGAGGATTATGCATTGTGATACCTCCAGTTTCATAGAGTGTTTTAATTCCATTAGCACTGCACTGTGTAAAATCTCCTCAGTGTCCTTCTTTGAAGAATGTAAGTTTTAAATATTTAAATAATTCCTGGTGAGCCTCGATCCCTCTTTGCTCTTGAAGGACCAAACTTCATCTTAGATTCTCCATTTGTACCAAATTAGCTTTCTACAAGTTGCAATATTTTGAATAATTTTAAGTCATTTTTATTTTTCAGTCCTAAAATTGCCCCTGGCTGATCTTTTTACCTCCACCAAAAAGGTTATGTTTTTGTTGCTGTTAGTTTATTTCTTTATTTATCTGTTTGCTTATTTGCTCCCAATTTAACTCAAAAAAAGAAGGATTCTTCACCATTGTGACATAGGGACAAATATAACATTTGTTCTTGTAACACCGCAAATAACAGCTAGAAAATTTAATCAAAAACATAAGATAACATCATAATAGATTCTACCAAACTACAAAGTAT
Source organism: Pseudamia nigra (assembly GCA_029823295.1). Lineage (NCBI taxonomy): Eukaryota > Metazoa > Chordata > Actinopteri > Kurtiformes > Apogonidae > Pseudamia > Pseudamia nigra. The sequence goes on along the minus strand of JAQQAE010021224.1, from coordinate 7,369 downwards.
GATCCAGATATGAACAAAATTCCAAATATAGTGATCCAGAATGTGTATACTTACAGGGGCTGAGGAAAAATATCTACTGTAATGTAGTAAATAAAGCTATAGACATGAAACTAAAGCCAGATTGTAGTGGAAAGTCTGTTAATTCAGTAATGTGTCCCCATGGATTTGATGTATCTTCAATAGTTACGTAGCTAGATCCAGAAGAAAACCACCATGATGGAAATATTATTTTTCATAAATAACTACTGAACAAACAATGAAATGGTAAGTTTTCTTTGTCAAACAATCCAATAGTAAGGGTCAAATAAATGTAAAAATATTACTTTTGGTACAATATCATTATGGGGGGAAATGAGTGTAGGTTTAAATGACAACGGTAGGTTTTCACCATGAAGAGACACTGAGCTTCCTTGGGGTGGTCTGTGCTCTGAGTGCATTCTAGTTTTTAATCAGTATTTTACCAGGTCGCTGAATGTTTTCAGATTTGGGGTTGTAAAATGAGTTTGTAATTTGGAATTTCACACTACAACAAATGACTGCTTTAACGACAATATGTTCAGCTCTGATTGCAAACATCAAACATTATATCAGCCTAAACCAATAAGGTGAAGAAAGCAGACTGTTGAGAAAGTTAAAACACTGAATTGAGAATTAAGCAGCTAAAATGAAAGACTCAGCATACAGAACGTGACACCACTGACCCACTTCCGGTCTTTATTCAAATTTTTTTCCCCCAGAGTGTGGCAGTTGACAGACAGACAGACATCATGACTCAAACACACTGAAAGAAGAAGAGATTCCTACCTTTCCTGCTGCAGAGGCTCCCTGATCCACAGAGAAGCTGCAAACAACAGACAAAGAGGACAAACTGGTTACAGAGGGACAGGAAAGACAACAGATAGTGGACACAACCATTCATACCAGTGCTCATGCCAAATTCTTAACTGTTTGTATTCTTTGCAATTTGTACACTACTTTTCAATCTCTTTTATTATTTTTTGGAGGTGGTTCAAATTCTTTGTAGTGTTTTAATTCTCACCTACTTTGTAAGTTATCATTATTATTGTGTACTTTATTTTATACTTTAGTGTATCATTGGTCAGGTAGTGGCTAGTTCAGTGGTTAGATTTATGAAGACAGACACATCAAGTTCATTTTAATAACAAAGAATACTATCTAACAGGAACAGAGCAAATTAATACAGGGTCACACACAGGTAGATCCAATGAAGGTGCAGGAATTTAACTAACAACACAAACAGCTTTTTACTTGCAGTCTGACAAACAGTGCAAGTGTGTTTTATGCATGTGATTTTTTTGCGATGAAGCTGGTGTCAGAGGAAGAGTGTAAAATGCTTCAATAAAATACTTCAATGCCATGGAACACTGCTGCGGAGGTTGAATAAAGGCAGGAGGGCAAAGGTGCATTTCAGGGCTGAAACTAGAGGTTGTTCAATTACCCATGAGCATAAGGTCTTTTCTTGTAACAAATATTAGCTCCATCTGTCTCAAATGTTAATATGATGGAAATTAAAAAATGGTCGATAAGGTTCAAGTGAATTGGTTCAGACACTTTTGAACTATGGCACCTTTTCTGTTACAAGCAGCATCACAAAAGTAGTAGTGTGACCTGTCCGGAAAGTTGAAAGGATGGAGACAATCATTAGTCAGAGTACAGTACTTTGCAAAGGTTTTAGACACTTTGAATTTGTTGCTTTAGCAGATTATGATGACCATAAATGTGCATTTCTCCACCACAACAGAGCCAGAATACATAAACATTTCAGTTTCTCCACAATGAGGTGCCACTATTAACTGCTACCTTCCTTTGCACTTAAAATGTTTTGAACTATTTAGGACAGAAAATATGAGATCTAGTGACTTAAGCCAGATTTCATTCAGCACGTCAGTATTGTTTGGGCTACTTCTTGACACAGGTATAGACGTCACAAATAGAGTTTTGCCTGTTGAAGCCATCTAGTTCTGATTATGTGTACATACTTTTACATATTCTTTTTTTTTTTTTTTTTTTTAATATTTACATCAGAAATTTTTAATGATTACGTTGGTATGACACCAAAGTATAAATTACAAAATATCACTTATTTAAAGAGCAGTTATGTACATTGTTTTCAGTAATCTACTTTTACATATTCTACACTACACTACACTACAAAAACAACACACCAAACAGTAGATATTCGCAGGTAGTATATTCATTTTTATTGATTTTTTGTGTGTCATCATTCAACTAAGGTGGCTGTGGCTCAGGAAGTAGACCAATAACCAGAGGGTTGGAGGTTTAAATCCTGCTCCATCATTGTGTCCTTGGGCAAGACACTTTGCCTTGTATAATTGTGAATGAATGAATGTTTGGTGGTGGTTGGAGAGGCTGTTGGTGAAAATTGGCAGCCACTTTTCTGTCAGTCTGCCCCCAGGGCACCTGTGGCTACAGATGTAGTTTACCACCACCAGGAATAAATGAATAATGGATTCAGTGTCAGCACTTTGGGAAGGAGACTTGAAAAAGTGCTATATAAACCCAATCCATTATTATTGTCATCAATAATCATACCATGTTTCAAGCAAACACTTTCAGGCATTGCGCTGACACACAAAGTCTGTGGGTACAGATGAAGCAGACAAAGGACTGTGAAACCAGTATCCAGTATCTCTGAAAAAGACTTGATGAGATTCTTTAGAGCACTGAATTCTGACTTCCACAAGCCTCAACATTTATGCTTGTATGCTGTATGATCATACCTGACGCACAAAAGAATTCATTCTACATATATGCCCACTAATCTATATTGTCTCTGTCCATGGTCCTGAAGCAAGAAATCTGGAGAGAAGTGAGCATCATTAAGCTGACAATTTCCACTTTTTCCATGAACAGGTGAAAGATGACAAACAGAGCCTTATGACACGTCTGAACCGAACACTTGTTTTTAAACCTGTGCTTGACTTCACAGAGGACCTCCAGGACATTTGAAAATGTCACAATCTTCCCATTAGTGACCTGAGGACCAGGGACGGCATAGGTGAAAATGCCGACTGTGAAATCCTTCTACAAAAGACAGTGGGCTGTAAAGAACCAGAGGCCAAAAAGAATAATTTGCCTTGGTGCCTCTGATAACGCCTTTTCCTGGTGTTTCACTAGATTACACTGGAATACACACTCTGCAGGAAATTCTTCACCTTCTACCAGGGCTCTCAGTGGTACTTCCTGCCTTGCTGCCTTGTAAAGCACAAATGGGAAAAAAGAGAACTTTTTCAGCATTTTAATTTTTGAACATAAAGCGAAAGCTCAGAGGTGATTGGGCCTTTGTGGTGGCCGGAACCAGATTGTGGAACTTTTTGCTTTTGAACGTCAGGCAGACCTCAGCGCCCTCTGCTTTTAAGTCCCTTCTAAAGACCCACCGGTCCTTCCTGGTGTTTTACCCCAGTATGCAGTTGATTTTGCTGGATATAATTGTTTTATTTTGTTTGTTTTATTGTGTACTGTTTTTATGGATTTTATTGCTTTTATTGTTTTACTGCTGTTTGTTTATTTTAAAAGATGCTTGATGTGTTTTGTATTTCTCACCTGTATTCTATGCTTGGTTTTGCTTATGTGGTCCAATGTGCAGCACTTTGGCCTCTTGGAGTTTCAAGTGCATTATAAATAAAGCTGGTATGGAAAAGAATGCAAACTGAACTAAATGGACAAAATCAACACAAATGAACAAAATACGCAAGAAAATGAATGAAATAATCAATAAAAATGACAAAAGGTAATGAACAAAATGAATTAAAAGGTACAGAATAATAAATGACATGAGCAAAAACTAAGTTTGGAAAGGTGGGGTTCAATGTTTTCCTTTTTTTTATAAAGTCACAATTGGAAGTAAATGGCCAGTTGCAAACCTTACTAAATCACACTGTGCCATTTAGTGCTCTGATGCTGCTCCTGAAGGTGCAACAGGAAAAATCACAAAGGAATAAAACAGTTGTCCCTGTCACTTTCAGCGGATACTGCATTCATGCAAACTACATGACTGAACCTCATTTTAACCTCACAAACTTTAAAATCACAATTAACCCTAAAATTTAATAATTTACAAGGATGGCAAAAGCCTGCAATGTGTCTTTTAAACTGAGTTGAGTCCCATACATAACCCTGTAAATAAGTTAATGTTCCCACAGTGTAAGTAATACTCACAACAACACACACCTCATACTCCCAAGTGGCTGTTATCATAAATCAGCACTACTTCCACTTCAGGTAATTCTCCAGTAATACAGACACAAACTTTAGAGTCGGGAAAGAAAAGAGGATTTTAAATATCTGCACTGACAGCTTTTCATCTTTTTAAATATATTTCTCATATCACAAAATGATAAGCACACCGCACCACAGATTTCTAAATCTTTCTCATGGTGTTCGTATTTTTGCACGGATGTGACGTGAACCGGCTTTGTACCAGTGCTAAAAGGCAGTTTTACAGAAAGCCTCAAGCGTGCATGTTTTCTAGTCAGGCTTTTCAACAAATTTAAGGATCAGATATTTTATGCATGCAACCACTTTAGATGCATAAAAGCAGACGTTCTGGAATGTGTGTCTCTTTTTCAGACCTGAATTTTTGCCTGAGTGAAATCATTTAAGTAGATGTCGTCATATCCTCAAGTGGCCACAGAGTAATCGGCGCTAAATCCATGAGAAAATGTGATGGCTCTAAGTGCTGCCTTCAGGGCCAGATATGGTGCAAAATAATTAAATAATGCAGTCATACCTGAAATGGAACAATAAACTCCGTGTGAGGAGCTGTACAGAAATTCAAATTCAATTAGCCTGGTTGACTCCGGAGACAAACTCAGTCCTTTATGCTCTTTTGTCAATTATTTTTTCAGATTACATGAGCTGTAAAATCTTCAAAGGTGAAATCTGAAATACAATACGGTGAAAGAGTGCAACACTGTGACCAAATCTATTTTAAAATATGCAGCATCAGTTTTGATAAAAAGAACATTATTTCCAGTTGTTTTGTCTGACTCCGTGGTGTATATTCCACAGTTTTTATAATTTTCTTATTAACTGTATCCCTAATAATCAATTGACTTGGTAAAGACATTACAGTACATGAAACTATTATTCTTTCAAAAGTCATAAGTGTCAACTAGTAGTTTGACAGCATAACTTTTCTCTGCTCAAGCTCAAAATGTCGTTCTCACACCCAAGAGGATTTCCTCCGTTTGCTCAAAGCACTGCTCATTCTCAGAATTTGCAGAGGTGCAACGTTGTCAAAAGTCCTCCACGGGCTGCAGTACGTCCTGCATTGCAAGCCTGCCTGATGCTTCTGCAAACATGGATGGGCAAAGCCAAATTTGTGAGGTACAGTAAAGTTTATTAGCATTGTATTTGTTACACATATGGCAGGGTTGCAATGGAGGAAGTATTGCAGCTGCAACCAATGAGGATGCAAGGGAGAAATCAGGTCAAAACAAGAATAATTTCATTGGTCCAAACAGTAGAATGTTCCTATTGGCTGAGGACTTTTGACAGGTTTGCACCACTGCAAATTATGTGTCTGAGCAGAGCTTTGAGAGACTGTGAGAAATCTGCAGGAGCTCATAGATCTGGGTGTGAGGACAAAATTTTGAGCTTGGGCAGAAGAAAAATATGCTCTCAACCTACCAGCTGATGACTGCACATTTTGAAAGGATAATAACACCATAACTTTAACATAGATAAAGTCTCAAAGATAACGGTTTCCCTACCAACTTTTCAACGTTGAATTTGGTTACCATCCTGCTGCAGCAAACTCGTCATCTTTAGACAGAGAATATGTCATTCATTTGAAAGTTCACAAAAGGTTTTATGTTTTGCATTTAATTTACCATTTACTGTGTCTGTCATTCAAATGTTCAGCTAAGTCTTGATCTTGTTGCAAAGTGTGAAAACAAAAGGACGCAGCCTGTCAACAACCATCTGTTTCATTTACTGTTCAGCTTTGTTGTGTCTGTATGAAACACTGTAATCAGTGTGACGGCATCTCTGAATGGATTCAACCAGCTGATAGAAATGTTAAACATCTCAGCAGCTGCATGCATTTCAGAGAATCAGCGCTGAATCGCCGGCCTGCTGGTGGCGGGTGTGTCAGCGAATTGATGAAAGAATTAGTCTGGCATTTACATCAGACTTTAATTTGGTCGTCGGAGATCACATTTATTCCTGGTCAGGAGCTACAGATGTGTTACTCTTGTGGCATTTTGAGAGGAGCTGTGGCATTTTGCCAAGTCAACTCAATATTGCTTTTATTTTCTACAACAATCATGTGACTAAGGTTCCAGAGTCTGAGAGATGAGAATCTGATCATATTAGATGTTAAAGACTGTGACGTCTGCTTTGGTTTTAGAAGGCGAGAAAGTTTATCTGGTTTTCTCTCTAAGTCTTTTCCCTTTTCTCTCTAAGGTCTAAAACTTTGTTTGTGCCAGTTTCTATTTGCAAAAAAACCTGTGTCAAAACATTCTTGTTAAACTGATTAAGGAGAAATCAAACTGCAACAGAGCAAAGGTTTAAATTCTTCGGTGATATCTTTAAACTGCTCTATGTTCTCAGTGGTTCAACAGCCTGTTAAATCCAATTAACCCACAACTTCTAAAAAATGTGACATCATTCTTTTCTACTAAAACTACATTAGTCTGTAAACATACTGACAGTCAATGGACACTTTTGGGTCAAGATTTGTATAATATTTTGTATTCATGGATTCAAAGTCTGATTTTTGTATCACGACAGATCCTGCAATTTATGCAAAAATGACAACAACAAAACAAGTTGTCAAGAGTAAACTGTTGCCATTGTTAAGTCAGTATTGGCCTCAATACAGGGGGTAATACTCTGACACATGCTTCACACCAGGCGGCAAGTCTGTGATAAGTCAGGAATCCTGTTGTTGATCCGTCTGCTGAGGGTTTCCCGCAGATGCTCAGTGGGGTTGCGGTCTGGGGAGTATGGCGGCCATGGCAAGACATTTTCCTGTTGCCCTTTGCCTGCTATTGTGATGTGTTCGGGGTGTTCATCATACAAAATTATTAGATGTTGTGTGTATGTTTCAACAAAACTCAACAAAACTAGACAGTAGAAGTTTAGACAAGAATCTAGGTTAATTGTATGCTATAGTTGTGATTGTCTGTATAGTCATGAGGTCTCAGCCTTAAATTGTGAAGCGCCTGGAGATAATCAGTGACTATGATTGGCGCTATACAAATAGAATAGATAGATAGATAGAATCAGAATGATCAGAATCAGAATCAGAATCAGAATCAGAATCAGAATGAACTTTATTGCCAAGCATGCTTTTACACATGCAAGGAATTTTACTTGACAT
>JAQQAE010021223.1:0-10509 GCA_029823295.1 Pseudamia nigra | reverse complement strand
AGTCCAGTCGATGGAAGAAAAAAAAAACCACACGCCTTGGATACTATGACCTGGATGACTGAGAATCTTCACAGACAAACTGAGCAAAAAATTAACCAAAAATTAACAATGTTATTTACTTCCATCCAAATTAAAATGAATATGCAATTTACTGTACTGCTTACTTCAGACTTTCACCTGTATTGCTCTTGTTTGCTGAGCTTTTTCTATACATCACAGACTAACATACTGCCCTTTATAGTTCTGGAACTCAGTGTGCCTTTTAGGGTTATAAAAGCAGCAAGCTGAAGGAACATAAAGCCATAGCTGTCATATTTAAAGTTAAAATAGTATCCTTCACACGGCTCCAGATGCAACATTTAGAATACCCTAAAAGAAAATTCAGCTTTACCAGCTGTGGACGCAATGTGTTAGAATGAACCTAATTATATTTCTCAGAGGTTCATGTAGGTTTGAAAATAAGTTTTTGAACAACAAACAAATCCACAGAGAAACATTTGCCTGCGGCCGGTTTCAATGGCTGCACCTCGTTGAATCGAGTGTACGGTAACTGCGTTGATGACGTTTCCTCAACCTCGCTCACATGTGCATGTGAACACCCTTGACTTCTGTAACTTGTGGCATTACAATACAGGGGACCAATGATGTTTTATGGTAGAGCATGTGACTTGGTCCTTGCTTAAATCCAACAATCTTTTCCTTTTCCATCTATTTGACCTCGCTATCAGGCTTGTTTTTTGCCCTTTTCTTTGCCTTAACATTCCTCCCTTTTCATCCTTTGTCCTCTCTTTCGCCCTGCCTTTATTCTGGCCTGTGGCAAAGTCTTCCACTCCATGCTTTGCCCGAGTGCTTACTTTGTGCAGTCACGGTGTGAAGTAGGCTGGTTGAAGATGCAATTTAATTAGTAAGTCATGCAATAAATTACCCCCACAATTAAAAAACAGCCCTTCTTTTTTTGCTTGTGCCTATAGGGAACGCTCCAAACAAACTACAGCTTCTCTGTGTAGACATGGCACTTCACTGATGAGTGCAGAGGAGTTTAGCATGGCCGAGCTCCCCTCTGAAATGATGTAAATACAGTTGTGAGTGGCCTGCTCCAAAGAGCCAAGCTCCATTTCCTCCTGTCTTGGTAGCAGACAAGCTTTATCTCCTGCAACAGAACTCAGGCTTTGGCTGAGGCCCAGGAAGCACCAGAGAAGAAAAAGAGAGTCGACTTCAATAGCCCACACACGCGCACAAATGCAAAGAGACACGTTCACGCACAAACAAGCAGAGCAGAGGAGGTTTCTAAAAGAGTCCGTCTGTCCTTGGTGTGTCACTTCCGGCTGATCAGAGGAGACTTCCAGAGGTGAGTAGTCCTTCACAGGTGTTTGTCTTTGACACAGGTTCTTTGTAACCGTTACACAGTGGCAGAGTCTGGGAGTCCGGTTTGCAACCCTCACTAGAGTTCCACTTGTTTCCAGCGCGGTGACTTTGGACTCAGCACTGAATCATCTTTATTTTACTATTTTTTGCTGCATTAAGGAACTGTCTGATGAACTGAAAGTCATTCCCTCCCTTATTATCATGCAGAGCTTAACGTATGCACATCGCCACAGATGACCGTAAACCGCTGTGCCATTTGTCGTAACCTTTACCTATAATAACTTCAAGGCCCAAACAAAAGAGCTGCAAAATGCAGTGTTTGCAATGTGAGAATAAAAGATGCCGGATCAAGCACATCAAGGTTTATCAGGCAACTGCAAATGTTCCCAGATAGGTCACTCATTTGGTAAAGTAAAAGTAAATGTTATTGTTTGCTGCTTATCAGTACGGAAGCTGCTTAGCTCAGCTTCCAAAGTTGTGTGGGATTGGAGAAGTTTTGCGAGTCAAACATTGTCTGTGTTCTGGTCGGAGACGGGCAGAGTCAACAGAATCAGTACTCAAGTAAAAGTATTGTTACATTATAGCACGTTATAAAACTGCCCAGGTAGTAAGTAACTTCATAACATGGAATGTGTTCTAGAGTAATATATTTTGTTCTGACACGTCATTTATTTGCAGGTTAAAACAGTGCAAAGTGCACATTAATTGCTATCAATAAAGTGTCAGAAACAGGAAAATGTAAAAATACACATTGTTAAACACTGTTTACTGTCAAATATCATAAGACTTGATGATGTATTCAAAAGTTGCTAACTGCAAGATTTTTGATGTGTATTTTTAAAAATCTTTTTAGGATTATTTTATTTATCTTTGTTAATTTGATTGATCTTGTTCATTTTTGCTCATTTTGTTGCCTTTTTTGGTGAGTTGTGCATTTTGGAATTTATGCGATTATTTTATATATTCTTTCCATTTTGTTGTTTGTTCTGTTGCTCATATTATGCTTATTTTGTTCATTTTTGTCAATTTATTCAATACTTTTTGTTCATTTTGTTGCTAAGTTTGTTGTATTTTCTTCATTTTTTATGCATTTTGCTGCTTTGTTGATTTCCACTGTTTAGCGTTGACACTGTATTGGTTCATAACCTGAGTAAATTTGGACGCAACCAAAATAAAAATGCCCACTTCCTCACTGAGCTGTGGCCAAATGTAATCGAGTAGAAGCTTTCATGCTTTTTCTGCATATGTTCATGGTGGAAAGAGAGAATGGATGGAGTGATCAACAGAAATGAATAAAATAAACAGCAAAATGTTGCAATGCCATCAAATGTGCCACAAAAGTTTATTTGCATGATTAAAAATAACAACACAAGACTGCAGCAGTATGAGACAAGAGGGACACAACCTTTTATTATGTGTTGTTGCTGCATTGAATAATATGGTGTTTTTTTTATTTCTACAGAAAAGAAAGTTGATATTTTTTAAATGTGAAAGACTGTCACTGTCTACTCATTGTATGTTTATCTATTTGAGTTTCTAAGCATTTATCATACGTGCCTTTAGAGATGAGGAATCACTACAGTATGTTACTTTTCTTGCACATCGAGGTAAACTTTGAATTAGCAACTGAATCCAATATTTAAAGACATTGCCTTAAGTTCTGCTCTCCAGATTACTCTTCCATCTCAAATGGTACCATACACTTATAAATAATCTTTCTGTCTTGATTCCAAAAGCCAATGCTCTGTCCACACCCAGATCCAAAAAACTCCAAAAAGATCTCCCTTTGTTGATACCTTAAAGACCAGACCACAGAAGGAAGAGCCATATAAATCAGCGCTGTGCATTAACTGCACAGATTTGCCTTAATTATTAATTTGAAGCATGACCAAGATGATTTTTTTGTAACTACGGGGTGAGAAATGAATCGCCACACTCAAAAATAGGTTTAAAGCCTTCTGTCTCTTTACTCAAGCCATCCATCCATCTTCTCCGTGGGGTCGATCACGGGGGCGGCAGCTTGAGAAGGGAAGTGCAGACTTCGCTCTCCCGGACGTCTTCTTCCAGCTCTTCTGTGGGGACCCTGAGGCGATCCCAGGCCAGCCAAGAGACGTAGTCCCTCCAGGGCCTCCTCCCTGTGGGACGTGGCCTGAACACCTCACCGGGGAGGCGTCCAGGAGGCATCCGGACCAGATGCTCAAACCACCTCATCTGGCTCCTCTCGACGTGGAGCAGCAGCTGGACCCCTCTCAGATGACTGAGACTCTCATCCCATCTCTAAGGGAGATTTCGGCCGCTTGTATCCTGGATCTTGTCCTTCCAGTCATGACCAAAAGCTCATGACCATAGGTCCATAGGTCTCAAGCCATGCACAGGAAAAACTCACACACAGCCGAGCTGTATGAGTGAGGGCTCGTACAAAAAAATCTTACACCAAAAAAGGTTGAGTATTTAAGGACAGTGCAGATTATAGCGCTTTAGCAATGGTCAAGATAAGCTGTGTTACAACAAGGAAAAGATGATGAGGGAAGGTGAAGGAAGAGGACATTTTGCACAGATTTGCTGATCTCTAATCTCTTGATGGAACATGCGATGCTAAATGTTTCAACAGTTGGTTTCATATGGTTCCTCAGCTGGTAAAATGTTACACAGGTGAGCATGGAGATACACAATTATGACAAGGTTATGTGAGTATATAGGTCAGTGATTCTTCATTAAACAAGACACACAGTGAAATAATTCTATCAGTAACTTTGATTCTGAAAGGAATATTTACAACATTGTCTATTTTTCTATCCATGCCTTGCAAGTTTTTCAGCCAGTTCTGGCTGTGCAATATTTTGGAAACCAATCTGTTTGCCAGAATCTTTATTTCCAATGCCAGAAAGATGTTTCACATTGATTTCCAGTTAAAATTGTTTTTCAAAGATGTTTTTTTTTCAAGAGGAATCAAAGAACTCTGGTCCAAGGACGAGCACTGCCTTTCTTCAGATGCACGCACACACTACGGCGAGCACAGACCAAAGTGGAGGTCCTGGTGCCAGAAAACAACTGAGGCACAGCTGGACTGAGCCAGATGCTGCGTCCCTTGCTGGCTGAACTACACTGTTCATGATCTGGGCTGATGTCGAGATTTTAAATACTTACAGGACATCATCCCGAATTCATTAAGACTTGCTCAGTTTAGCTTAAGTTACTTCAAGTTCATTTGACTTCAAACTCATCGAATTCCATTTGACCTAAAAGCCACATCGTATGAGACTGGTTCTCACATCTCCAACCAGGCAGCTCATCGTCATGTCTGTTCATCTAGTTTCATCCTTCAGCCCTACGCTTTCTAGGCCTCATTTTAAAAGATGCTGATATTTGATGTTGGAGTTGTGGTCAGATAAGCACTGGACCTTTAAAGCCGGCTGCACATAGAGAAACGCGACTCATCTCGATTCAACTCAGCTGGAAGTCGCCGTGATGTGCGGCGGTTCCCCACCCAGACTTTTCCGTCTTGATGACGTCCCGACAGAAATTGCGCCGATTCAACATGGTGAATCGCCAGGACTCAGTCTCGGCGACGTGCGGCGGTGACGACATGTGTGTCACAACGCAACTAATGTTTACCGTCGATAGATGGCGCCGGTTCCCAGGGGTGAATCACGTTGGCAGTCTGCAGCTGTGTGCGAGGTACGAACAAAGTGCCAATCACGTACCAGACACGTACCAGAGATGATGCACGTTTCTCTATGTGCCGCCGGCTTATGAGGCTAATAATGCAATAATAACTTAATGAAAAGATAGGCAGGACATAAATTCATAACATCTGAATTCACAAACTACTAATACAGTAAAATAAATGAGGTTTGATTCTGTTGTTTCATTGGCGTTTCACCTGTTCATGTTGAACATAGCTATGGACAAATGTTCTCCTTGTTATTAATTAAGTCCTCAGTACTATACAATGCATCTACTATACATGTAGTACTATATTATATACAGTAACTAATCAATGCTGATATTGCAACTTAATATACGGTAGTAGATACAGGAGGATGATAATATTGTGTCCCTTCTAGCAGTAGAGTGACCTAAAAAGGCCAAGGGGATGAACATTTCAGAGAAATTTACTCCTTTAAGTGTACTTGAGTAGATTGTTCAAAAATATGTCCTTCTGAGAGCGGCCATTTTTCAGAATGTGTTGTACTCTTATTAGTTTCATTTGGCTACAGCTCAGTGACCAGGAGTGAGAAGATTTTAATTATAAACATGTACAAAATAGTCAGTTAAACAAAAATAGGCATACAGAGACAAGTAATGTATTGAATATCAATAAACTAAGCAACAAAATGAGCTAAAATGTACAAAAATAATCACAAAAATTAACAAGAACAATAATAAATGAGCAACCCAATCAAATATATAATTGAAATAGTCAAGAAAACTAAAGAAAATTGTCAAGTAAATTATAAAATTAGGGTACATAAGAAACACAAATGACCAAAATAAACAAAAATGTAGAAAGTAATTAAGAAATGGAACCAAAAAATGAGCAAAAAACACCTAAATAATCAGGTGAGTGAACAAAAATGAACAAAATAAGTAACAAAAAGCAAAAATTGAACAAACTGAGCATCAACACTGGTAGAGAAAAGATAATTAAAAGATGAACAAGACAAAAAAAATATGAATAAAATATATGATCCAGATGTCAGGCTGTAATAAATTCCACATTACACAGCACACGTTTCTGCGTACTCTACCCACCATTTTGTTCCAGAGATAAGAAACGCTTAAATAACCAGAATTCAGCCATGCAGTCTGAATTAAAACCAAATAAATGAGCAGATTGTGTTCACCGGGTCATCTTGTGACTACATTAACACAATTGTTTTTCTTGAAATCCACTGCAAAGGTGAGCTCAGCAATAGGTGGACCTGAAGATAATTTATTTATAACCAGCAGAATGGCTATCATTGAGGCCATATTGATTAACATGACACTCACTGGTACAGTATAGCCAGCTATTATCATTTTGACTAAAGGTGGGTGTTACATCCAGTGACACCGAGCCCTCTCACACTTCTTTCTGTAGCTCCAAGAATATAATGTCAGACGTATCGGTGAAGGATTAATGAGAAGAGATGCGAAGTCCAGACACATGTGATGGCAGCGCAATGAAAGTATTAAGGCACTAAAAAGGCCGACTTTTGTTGAGCTGACTGGGAGAGCTGAGGGTAGCAGAGGCCGACTGGAAAAATGAGACGGCCTTTGCAAAATAAGTCTGGGTAATCCATCAGATGCCAGGCCTCATTATGGCTGTGGGTACAGCATGAAAGGGAGCCCTTTATCTAGGCTTCCTGTTCTTATTAGTAGCACTCAAGCAAAGGATAGTCCCTTCTTCACCCCCCCCCCCCCTCCCCTTCTGTGCTGGGATGGGCTGCTGCTGACATAGAGAAGCAAAGTCATTCCCTGGCCAGCTTTGTGGGCAGCCTTGCCAAGTTTTAAGGATGAGTATGTGTGTTGTCTTTATGCATAAGTGTATATGTGTGAGCACAGATATCTGGGGAGGCTCTATAGTTACTGCTGGAAACCTTTTTGCCAGCTGCAGCACATCCTCCCTTCCCTGACAGTATCCAAATCCAAAATGGATCTATTTTAAGCCACTTATTCTCAAATGGTGACACACAACACTTAAATTATTGCAGTGGACTTGGGTCTCGGAGAGGCATCTGCAAACGGTATTTGTGGCGTGGCGTGCTACTTCCTAGATTATTGACCTTGCCTCAAGAAGACACTGGATTAACAGAGGATTTTCACAGAGGAAAGGTGAACTTGTAATACCCACTTCATCTCCATACCTCAGAAAAATGCTGAGTACAATTGTACGGAAACGAATGTGCCAGTACTTGAAATATACCAAGAGTGTGACGATGACAAGCCTGTTTTTCCCTTGAGGATTTGACATTAAATTAGTGTTTTTAAAGTCAAGAGTTAGTCAATCTGGAAGTACATCAACAAACTTAAGAGATGGAAGGATTAAAAATGACAAATCTGTGAAAGCCAAACTACGTATTAGTGTTAAATCACCCATCACATTAAATCCCCTTTTCAGAGTGCACTGTTGCTGTAGCAAGCAGATGCAATCCCTGATGGTGCCAGCAGAGGGCACTGGGTGACAGTGGTGGTGGCGTGTCTGTGCCAGTGCTGTCCGGGTGAAGGGCAGTGAGGGCTGTGGAAAATCAAGGATTCTTCCAGTATGGCAGGTGGAGCGAATAATGCCCCGAAAAGAGACGAGAACAAAATGGTCCAGAGACAGCAAATTAGCCCATCTCCGAAGATGAGGGGCTTCAATTATTACAGCCAGAGACTCGCTGACAGTGCATGAGGGAGTCAGACTGAACTTTTCAAAGAAGTGGACGCGCAGCATGAGGGTCATTAAAAATAGTAGCTGACACTTGACAGAATGAATGGTGGCAAATAAGAGTGGACTTCTAGATACGGAGGCTTCTGTAATTTTTCTGAAGCGTCGTCAACGTAGAGGCACACGCATTCTTCTGCAGCTTCCCCTTTCACTCTCTCTCTCCCTCTTTTGCTTTCTCGCTCCCTCTCTCCACAGGCTGTTGAGCTGTGCTTTAATCAAGGTGGTGGCCTAGAGAGGAGTGTTTGTATGAAATGAAAAGAGAAATGTTTCATGTGTTCTGGCTGGGCTACACAGATACAGGAAACCGTCCCCGCTTTCATTCTACACATGAAAAAATAGTGCACAAAGTACACTGCGGGCTGTATAATTATATGGATACACACGAGATTTTTGTGAGTTTTATGTGGGAGTGTATGTTTGCATTCATACTCTGTAAACACCTGCCATGCATGCACTCTCATCAATATGGTCCTATCATCTGCATGTCAAAGGTTACCAAACAAGCTCACGGCTGAGCAAGCAGTGGCATCAAACAGAGGAGAACAGGAGGCAAATCAGTTGACTGCCCCCCCCACAGGATGAGTACCGACAGCGGCTCACTGCCTCAATGCTAACACACACAAAACGGTCCAATGCATGCTGACACACATACTTCTAAACAGTAGTACCGTATTTCTCTCCTTGGCCATGCATGCGACTGATTCAAACCCGATAAGGACGTCCACTTCATCCAGAGAGACAACGAAGCAGGCGATGGAGAATATCACCAGCCCAGCGAACATGCATGGAGTCACAGAACAGCCCTACAGATAATATCTCTGCCAGCGCCTCGGGAGCCCACAGGAGCCTTTTTTCGCCTTCCTTTTCTTCAGGTGCTGGTGGATGAACATGAAGGGCCCTAATTAAGGGTCGGCCCCCAGAGGAGTCAGTCAGCCCCACTGTATTATTTGCCGAGTCCAGTATGCAGTCAGGTTGCTGTTTTCCATCTCCTTCTCTGCCTCCGGCCTGTGTGCTCGCCCTACTTCAGTCCACAAGGTGCTCTGGCAAACGCTGGAAGACACATGGGACAGACAGGAGGCCATTATTTTCTCATATGACAATGTTCCAATTCAGACCATTGCAACATGAGAATTTATTTGATCATTGTAAAATTAATTACATACAGTAAGCACCACTGGTCGTGATGCATCCCGATACTTTGGTCACGAATGTCAAATTCACTCATGTCTGCGCTATTATACTCTTTGCACCTGAATGCAGCCCAAAATCACTTCAGATGGACTAATTAATACTATTACCCACCACAGGAAAAAGGCTTTGTTATCTTTGGCTCCATAGCCTCCAATGCTCAGGCAGTGATATCCAAGCAACCCTGAATGTATCCCTACTATTCTCCGCTCACTCCCCATTCTTCCAAACACAAAGCTAATACGTATTTTTCGGGCCTGACAGTCACTACTGCGTGAGAAGGCATTTACATAAGCTTGTGTATATGGCCATTGTGATGATAATAGGCGTGTGATCTCCTGTGTCAGCGAATGAGAAAAACATCTCATCCATTCAAATAGATATGTCAGCCGAAGCATTAGCCTCTCCTATAATTGGCCACAGAGGTCACCCTGGCAAAGCAGAGAGGCGACATTTAATGTGGCACAAGAATTTGTCGTGCTCATTCACCCTCTCTCCCGTCGGCAAACAAAACTGCTTGTGCTTGGCTGAAATGTGACACCCAGCCCGCCCGGTGCCACTCGCAGCTGCCCATACGAGGGTCGTGCGTCTATGTAAGATTTCTTTAATGGTTTCCATTAATATCACTCATGTCCACGTCCCTGTAGAGGAACGCAAGCTGTCTATTTCTTTTAATGCATTATTTGTGCAGTCTGTGGCGAGAGGCTGTTACACTCAGTTTAGAAGATTACAAACTAACGCTGAAATCTGACCTTGCAGGAACGACGCTGCCGTTAATCTTGTTGTTAGATTTGTTATATTTTTAAGTCTGTAGAATATCCACCTTCAACATAATGCATTTTTTGTTTTTGCAGCTCAGACAAAGGATCACCTCTGACTGTAAGTACTGAAATAAAAATGTAAATATATAATAAAATAACACATGCAGCAAGGTGTCAAAAGCTTGATGATTAGAAATGGCTTTTTAAAAAAATTTCTTTGATATATCTATTGTCTGCTAGCTGCGTAAATATGTTTTTCTGCAACAGAGGTTTATAATGATGATATTTGGATTGAAAATGGTGAAAACTTTGGATTCAACAACAGGGACCGCGTCTGCTTCATTACATGAAACTCCAAGAACAATGATGTGGACTGAATGTACGTCCACAGGCAGTTCATAGATGTGGCAAAAAAAAAGATCATTCTGACTGTTATGAAAATCTAAATAATTAAACATGCAATGAATAGACAGAAACTGAACATTGAAAATATAAATGAATCTAAATTATATACTGCATATTTATGCATATGAGTGTGCTTGTATAATTAAAGATAAGTACAACAATCATATCAGACACGAGCACGACGCAGTATTGTAGTCTACCTCTGATTAATTTTCTTACTTTTTCTTATTATCAGACAACAAATAAGTAGATACCGTTTTTCTTTTTTTACCTTGACATGTTTCGACTGACGTCTGCAGTCTTCCTCAGAGGCGTCATCTGACCACTGGTCTTCCTGGGCGTGGCCAGCCTGACGGACCTGACGGATCCACCAGGCTG
>JAQQAE010021220.1:0-10509 GCA_029823295.1 Pseudamia nigra | reverse complement strand
ACCTCTCTTATCTTTTTAAATGGGTGAACTTGCACATTTTTACGTTGCCCAATACTTATTGGCCCCACTGTATTTCATGCCACAGACTCCAGGCGAAGGCTTTTGTTAGGGAGGTAAATGTTGGGGGCATGCATTGATGACAGTAGCTATTAAGTGAATTATGATGAAAAAAAGACTTTAAAACTCATACAAACAGCTTATGAAATAGGTTCCACCTCCATTTCTCCAGAAGGCTTTTGCTGCCTTCACTGGCGTTTGTCAAGCTTTTTTTTTTTTTGACAAGGACAATAATGTCAATAAACAATACAAAATAAAATGTGTACTCTTTTACAACTACATTTAGCAGGCAGTACATATCCATTACAAAGATCCCTAGTTTTACATGGTTACTCGGTTATTATTGTTAGAAATCTGTTATAGATGTATGGATCACTGTTCTTTTGATGCTCTTTTTTTCTGAGTTGTCGGAAGAAGCTGCCTTTTTGCAAAAAACTAATTCGGGCTTTCTTTTCAACTATTTCTAATGTTGTCTGATGTTTTAACTGCCTTCGACGAATTGCAATATGCCCCTGATGCTTCTGTTGTGATCTATAGGATATGAGGGGGAGCGCTGCCAGTTACTGGTCGACCACTGTCTGTCTCGGCCATGCAAGAATGGAGCCACATGTTTCAGCAGCCTGGCAGGGCCCAGGTGCTACTGTCCTGAAGGTAGGACCTGAACTGATGGACCTGATATCTCTGTGTGTTCATTTGTGTCTTTTGGCCATAACAGAGCCAGCAGACATGATTTAAGCTGCCAGTAATAAAGGCTTTATTTGTGCTCGGAATTTTGATTTTATAGAACGCAATAGGCCAGAATAGTTCATTTTGTTTGTGAGCCTTCAGTATTTCAACAAGTGAATATAAAACAGATATACACACACAGGGTCATTTTAGAAGCGTTCTCTCCATGGGTGATGGTGGAAACTGAATTTAACTGCAGGTGCAACAGGAGAGCCTCAGCATGAAGTGAGGTAGGTGGATAAACATTATATGAGCTAAGACTATGCATATTGAATAATAAAAACTAGAATCGAACACTAACTCTGAGCTGCACAAACAGCACCCACATCAGCAACAGCAAGACAGCAATAGAAACAGCATGTCACATCCTTAAAATCAATAACCATCTTGCCAACCATCCACATCCAGACCAGTACAACACTGCAAATAACTCAAACGTGACTATTTCTCTTTTATGTCTCCGAAGTGTGTAACAGAACTGGAAGAGACAGCAATTTCATCTGAAACTCATGGGGTCTGGCCACAGCTGTTGTTGCATCATTGTACAGTAAAAATAAGTACTTTTACACGTAAAAATCACACATTCTACTGTACTAAGCTTATTTTCCAGCTGTCTCACTCCAATTTTTACAAGCTGTGTGTGTCTGCTCCATGTTTAACAGTATCTGTGCCACTGAGATGCTTAAATTAAACTTCCTCCTCCATCCTAATTAGTCTTCATAGCCTCAGCGACCTGCATCGGCCTCCTTGGGGAACCTATGACCGCATTACTTGTGCAGAAACAGCACTTCCCAACAACAGCACACTAGCTCGTGATAAATGGACAACACGCACAGGCCGTGTATGTACACAAACTTACAGGTAGGCTTACAAAATAGGAGAATAACAACGGTTACAGTCGAGTCACATAAATAAACAGCAGATGGAGATAAAAACCTGGCATAGAGGTTGTTTCTTTGTTCCAGGCACAGCTCCCAGCAGTCGGTTCATTCTCTATCCAGAGTTTCACACAGTAGCACCTGAGTGCCAAAAAATAAAACAAGGTCTCCAACGAGGAAAGGAATTTTTAATCCACATTTTCATCAAGCTCGAAAAACAGCAGTGAGGGTGGTTGTGCAAACCATGCCAACAACTCTTAATTAACACAGGTGAATCTGTCAAGAGACTGAGCATTTTCATAGGTTTATCAGGTTACACTGTGCCAGAAGCAACACTGACTTTTGCATAACTTACCACACACTTACTTGTATTTACAACTAAACACAGGGTGTGTAACACTTTCTGATTTTTTATGTTTATTTGTGAGTTTTAAAATGTTCAACTTTGCCAAGCCACACTATACCCAAACTCATGCAAAGAATCATCAACATACAGTGGTTTATTACAAGGAACTAGAAAATCTCATGGAAATTTTGAGTGCACCTGCTACTCGTGGCAGATTTGGTCTTAAATTATAGCACCTCCTACTGTAAATCCCAAAACATCTGAGAATTATGATTGTGTTAAACATTCCCGTGGTGACTTCAGCCCTTTGTCAGACAGGTTTACTGAGAATGTATCAGCTTAAGGGCACTTCTCAAGAGTCATATGTGTCACAAACTGTTGCTCAGACCATCAAAATCTCTTCACCGGGAGTGACAACGCCTGATATCATTTTTATATAGGTTCAGTGTAAATTGTTTGAGACAAAGCAATGAGAGTAACTGGAGTTGAACAGACACCTCTGTGTCCAATATGTGAGTTGATGGACCTTCTGTCATTCTGAGGCTCAGCATTTAAATTAAGTCACTGTCCTTAGATTGGCAGACTTTCTGAAAGATGACAAATGTGGATACATTTCTAGTACATTTGGTAAACAGGGTGTAAACATTCTCTGTTT
The DNA here is from genome assembly GCA_029823295.1 of Pseudamia nigra. Lineage (NCBI taxonomy): Eukaryota > Metazoa > Chordata > Actinopteri > Kurtiformes > Apogonidae > Pseudamia > Pseudamia nigra. Next base: position 7,847 of record JAQQAE010021220.1, on the reverse strand, counting down.
CAGTGCAGAAACATAAAAATTCTGGATAATTTCAGAGCCTTTCTTCAGGCCAACCCATGAACATTCTGTCCCATTGACTCCCATTGTGAACTAAAAAAAGGTCTGTAAATTACCTCATCATTATGGTATTTTAAAAAAGAAAAAAACTGGGGGGAGGGGGGGTATCACTGCATCACTTAAGTCACATCAATCTGTAATGTTCGAAAAACTGTGTTATAATGCATGTAACTCATCTGGTCTCAGCCCTGACTTGGCTTCACCCTGCTTTGGTCTTGGCTTACAGTGCATCAAGTCTTGGTCTTCAAACTGTACATGCTGGTCTTAGTCTCCTTTTAACTGGACTTGACCACAAATAGCTGTGTTTGTCTGTTATAGTGAGTCTATATGTTCAGTTGCTCCATGTTAACCTTATAAGTCTCTCTATATTCTAACAACTTTTTTCTGCACCAAGAAATTACAATAAATGAAGCTTGACAGTCAAAGACTTCCACTCACCTTAGCTGGGTGCAGACTTCAGACTGTGGAATCATTCTGGTTAGACGCACATGCACGTTTTTCTGAAATATCTGTGCAAACCACAACGTTTGGGGACTATTTTGCATATTTATATGTTTAAAAATGATTCAGTTCAGTTTCTGTTACTCTGGGTGGATGAGAAGGGAGAGATCCAAACACTGGTACCGATTCACAAGACAATCAGGTCATGTGACACAGCATCAAACTTTTTCCATTTAAATGTTATTACCACATTCTTCATCTCATTGATTGATTTCATGATGCAGCACTGTTTTGCTTATTTGCAACTTTATATTTTAAAGCTAGGAATAGCTGCAGAAACTGTTGAGATGAGATGCTGAAAAATAGAAACTCTTGTTGGAATATATACAAGCACCGATCTGGATTTATTACATTTCATGTTGACACCTCTTAAAATTTAAGGTTTCTGAATCTGACATAATCTGTCCAGAGTTTCTTTCCTGTGTAGATTATTTTATGTCAGCAGTGAAAAGAGGGTACGAAAATAACTGCTGTTCTCTGCTGTTCCTCTCATTTACATGGTTTTCCTCTGAGAACCACCGGTCCATTTCACAACTGGGTGGAGGATTTGCAGTTTCACCTCTGCTTGTTCATTCTAAACATTGGCTCAGTAATGTAGTGTTATTGCCATTAACCTATCATGAATGATCACGTGTGTGCATAACTATAATAATAGCATCATGGGTGCATTATGACTTATTATACGCATGTTCATAATATATTGTAATGTATTACTAAAGGCTATGTTTTACAATCACTGAACAGATCAAAGGAGGATCAAAGGAAGATCAAAGGAATTTTTCCCTTGATGTGAGGGTTGTGTCAGGAAGGGCATCCGACGTAAAAAAAAACCTATGCCAGATCAAACATGTGAATTATTGGTATTTCGCTGTGGCGACCCCCTGAGGGGAGCAGCCGAAAGGAGAAGAAGAAGATTATAGCTATAGGCTGCATCTTCTTCTTCTTTTCCTTTCAGCTGTTCCCTTCAGGGGTCGCCATGGCGAATCATCTGCTTCCATCTCACCCTGTCCTCTGCATCTTCTCCTCTTACACCAACTACCTTCATGTCCTCCTTCACCACATCCATAAATCTCCTCTTTGGTCTTCCTCTAGGCTCCAGTGTTTTCCATGTATTTTAAGCCTGTCACAGGGAAGTTATCCTTGTCAATATAACTATTAGAAGCTAGTTTTCCCTGCAGTTTACATGATTATGGTAATGAATAATAAACTATGAAGGAACTAATGAGGACCCTTGTCATTTATCCTTGTGCTAATGTGTACCATATGCATCAACTCATTTTTGAAATTTTAGAAATCTTAAAATGTATTACTTAAACATTAAATTACGTATGGCTCCATTTTCCCTTACAGTGTCAGTTCAAGGTGAAATAAGGAAGTCAAACCTTTCTGAATGTAACAATATTAACAGAAATTTCCTGTATACTTTGACTCCTCATCAGAAACTCTCATATGCACTCTCTGAATTCTTTTACTTGATCTTTTCTCTCTTTCTCACCTTCAAACCCACACATCCACTGTGACAGAGGAGGAATGTGAAAGTGTCAGGGCTGTGACTGCCTCCAGTCAAAACTAGCAGAGCTGGGGAGTTTGCTAAATTTAAACTGTTAACTTGTGTTAAGATTGGCAGGTTTGAATGCCAGCAGCAATGAACAGAATCTTCTGCATGAGCCACGTTTCATGTCACTGTGTTTTTTTTTTTACATCTTAGATAAGATACAGACAATTAGAACGAACATAGAAAATAGATCTGGAGTGCACAGAGACTGTCAAACAAAACAGTTCTTACCCAGAATTAAAAGAACTAAACAAGGGATTAAAAATGACAGAACAAACACAAATCATGAGACTAAATTTATGCAAAAGCCTTTGTGGGCTGTTTGTTTGCAAGCATGTAAGAGAAAACCAAAAGAGAGAAAGGAGCCGGTGGAGGGAAGCAGAACGAGGCAGTGGACAGAGAGATGGCAGGGGCTTTGGGTGAGATTTTTCTTGACTGTTGCAGATTACTTCTGTCTCTCTGCTGCTGAATGATAAATGCCCTCTCTAAACAGTGAAATACAGTCTTGCAGATCAATGGATGCTTTGAGATCTCTTCATTAGCTCAATGGAGTGTGCACTCTGAGGCAGTCAGCACAGGGATTTACAGGGATGTTCCTGTGAAAATGATGTTACCAAGACCCCACACACAATATATCACGTTAAGGTATGGTATGTGTCTGTGCATGCTGAACACAGTCTTCCTCTTCTCTGCAGTACAATCACAGTTCTCATGGGAGGTGAAGACAGAAAAAGACAGGGAGTTATTTTTAGAGGAGGGTAGGTGAAAGATACAGAGGCGCACAAGCTAATGAGATGAGGTGAGGAAGAAAATGAAACAGATTCACAGTCAGACTTTTTAATAAATTTGAAATGCCAAGAATGAAGTTGAGGTGCAAAAGACATCTTAGAAGCATCTTTTTATCTGAAGTGATTTATGACCAGGAAGCAGCCGAAAGGAGAACAACAACATTGGCTTCATCATGTCTTTTACTGGAAAAAAAATGGTTTCCATGATGTTCACTGAGCTGCCAGTAAAAATAAAACTGATGTATTCCTTGGAGGAGAGGAGCTTAATGTTGTGAATGACTTCAAGGTCACATCGGACCCTACATTATCCTTTAACAGTCATGTGACAACAATGGCAAACAAAGTGAAATTTCAATTGTTTGACTTTACAAGTGGGTGGAACAACACTGAAATCAAAAGAAGCACACTGCAAGAAAACACTTTCATTTCATCATTGTAAAATATTCATAAATGTACTGTACTGAGCTTTGAGAACTTTGGAAGTTTTTGAATATGGTTGCTATACAGAGATATTCATGGACTTGCAACACCTCCATTGAATGGATCACAAAAAAGGACTGACCATGTTATTTCCACCAAAGCCATCACCACTGCAAGGTCTATGACCAGGCATTTGAACTGCTGTCAGTACGGTAGAGTTAATAATAAAATCACTCTCCACTTAAATAAAGAAGAGTGCTATATCCCAGTAATAAGACTCTCAATGGACTTTTATTTGATGCATGTATAATGTACAGCCAGCTTCTCTGATTTTGTATAGTGCTGCGTGTACAACCCCACTTCCAAAACAGTTGGGATGTCATATTCTATTCTCAACAGAACATAATATATCAGAAGTTGAAACTTAGACATTTTGTCATCTCATGGAAATCCTTAGCTCCTTTTGAATTTGATGGCACCAACACATCTACAAAAAGTTGGAACAGGCTGGAAAAGTAATTGACACAAATCAAACACAACTGGAGGAGCATCTTTAGGCTCTGCCTCTCAGATGTAAAGATGTGCAGAGGAGAAAAATGTTCTTCAATATAAAATAGTGAAGACTGAAGATCCCACCATCTACAGTGTATGAGATCATCAAAAGATTCAGAGAATCAGGAGGAAGGGTGAAGGTCAAAACTAGATGCACCTGGTGTTTGGACCCTGAGGCTGCACTGCATTAAAAACAGGCATGAATCTCTGCTGGAAATTATTACATGGGCTGAGGAACACTTCCAAAAAAAAAAAGGACAGCTGCGTTTCTGGATCATTTTCACATATGGCTTTTTCTTTGCGTGATACAGGTTCAACTTGCATTTGTGGATTGCACAGTGAATTGTTTCACTGATTGGTGAACCTTTGCTCATCTTTACATCTGAGAGCCTCTGTCTCTCTCAAATGCTTCTTTTATACCCAGTCATGTTACTGACCTGTTGCCAGTTGAATGCGTCAAATGCTCTTTCAGTTGTTTTTGATTGGTGCCAATTACATTTCCAGCCTTTGCTGCCCCTCTTCCAACATCAAAATGAACTAATACAGTATGTTCTGTGAAATGGTAAAATATCTGATATATTGTTTCTGTTCTTTTTGGAATAAAGTAGGAGTTTGTGAGATTTGCAGATCATTGCATTCTGTTTCTATTTACATTTTATTTTCATTCCAACTTTTTTGAGTTGGGGTTGTATTTTTTGTTATATGCAAATGGTCTATGGATGTAAACTACATTTTTTTCCTGTAATCCAACATGCTTGCATCTTTTTATGCTCTTTAACACATTCATAAATGTGCACTGTCCCGATTAAATACAAAGTGCAGAAATGTACAGCACAGACACTGACATTTTAATGCGTTTTAAGTATGTTATCTTCCAACACTCTTTTTCTGTGTCCTTGCATCCCCTCCACCCACCCCTCCTACAGGCTATCAGGGTGCAACATGTGAGCAGAAGGTGGACCCATGTGCCTCCACTCCCTGCCACAATAATGGAACATGTTACTCTCAAGGCCCTGGTCCTCTTGGATTTGGCTGCAGCTGCACAGCAGGCTTCACGGGCCCCACGTGTTCCCAGCTGGTGGACTTCTGCGCCCTGAATCCCTGCGCCCATGGTGTGTGCCGCAGTGTGGGCAACAGCTACAGATGTCTGTGTATCCCAGGTGAGCTGCAGAATCAGCCAGTGCAGCTCTTTGAAGAGACAAAGGCTGCTGATTCTGATGTCATGCTGCTGTGTTAGAGGTGTTAGAGGTGTGCATATTAACAGCCTTAATATGCAGCAACATAATGGCAAGAGCATGTGTTAAATGTATGTGATGCTCTGTTCTCACCCACACAATATGATGCAGCCATAGCATAGTCAGAGGTCTGTAGAGTAAAGAGAAAAAGTACTGTTGCATTACCGTTATAATAAGTAAAATTAGAAGTACTCGTCAGAACAAGAACGTGGATAAGAGTAAAATAGTATTTCATAAAAAACTCAAATAGTGTGTTACTATAACATGGAATTCAGTATGGACTAGTATAGCACGTTTCCACCGCAGGAGCTTCAGGGTAATCTCACATGGCTGGGACACTGGTGTCTGTATTAGTGTCTGCATCTGTGCTGTTGGCATCATGAGCACCAAAATGTCAGTCCACATTTTTAGGGCCTAAACATACACAAAAACCTTGGCAAACCCTTAAATGTAAGTGAAAATATTCTATGTGGTCAGGTAGGCCAACAAGTAAAACAAAACCTGACTTGTAAACTCCCTCTAAAAACCAGCCCCACCAGCCAGTTTGAGTGATCGATATGAAATTTGGCACGCATATGCGTCACACCATGATCGAAAAAAAAACTCTCTTGGGTCGATGTCACCAGGCCAACAGGAAGGTGGCCATTTTGTATTTTCTGGCTGTTTTTGCCAATTTCCTCATATTGTATTTGAACAAACTCATCTTAGGGATTTTAATTAGTCAAATTCAAATTTGGGACAGTTAGACTAGACAAGATGAAACCCAACAATGTTCAAACTGCAAGTTTTCATGAAACTATACAGTGAGGGCGGGGTCACGGATTTGGAGGCCTCGCCAAGAAAAAATGAACAGCTATAACTCAGCAGTTCTTCATCCAATCTGCCCCAGACTTTATAGATAAGATAAAGGACTCACCCTGAACACAGACAATATTGCAACTGACCCAAAGTGCCACCTAGTGGCGACAGAAAATGTAATGTTTTACTCGTTGACGTGCCTGTCATGGCCGGTTGAACAGATTGACTTCAAAATTGGTGAGGAATGCCAAACAAGTTGAGAAACTATGTTTTGATGCTCATAAGTCTTTAAGGAAAGGTGTGGTTGTAAAGTGGCAGCAAAGGTCAGTCCACCGCCAAAAGTAAATAGAATGCCATATCTTATCTCATGGTCAGATCTATCTCAATTGACATGTATGACAAGAGTCCATGTCTGAAGGCATGTGTACAACTACATTTGAAATAAGTCATCGCACCATCGAGTGGGAAAGAAAAAACACCACTGCTTCCTGCTGCTCTGCTAGATTATCACAGAAATTGAACCAGATGACATATCAGACCAAGAGCTACAAAATAGCAATTTGGGGTAATGAACTCATTTCAAAAGTGTGTGTTGATATTTGGCACAGTAAGACCAGAGAAGGTGACAACCCAATGATGTTCAAGCCGTGAGTGTTTGTAAAACTATACATTCAGGATGGAGCCATGGATTTCAAAACCTCACCATGAAAACCCCCCACAGTCGCAGCCCAGCCGGGTCAAGGTGTGAGGGCCCGTTCAATGCTGCTTGTTCATTTGTTAAATCTACTTGGTTATGTTGTTTATACAGTGATACCTCGCTGTACGAACGCTTCCCTCGATGAAATATTCACTGTACAAAAAATATTGTGGCCAAAAATACGTCTTGGTGTCCGCATAAAACATTGTGGAACAAAAGAGATAAACCTGACTTAACAGGTGCTTTACCGCCACCTACTAGACTGGAGTGTGGTACAGTAGATCAGCAGCCAGAAGTGAACTAGTGACCATCCAGAAGTGATGTAAACGGTCAACACAATAATAGGCCAAATGATAACCGCTAGTAGCTCGATGTCCCTGCTACAGAGCTGCTCCTTAACAGTGCTGTGGCCTGGGTAACACCATCTGTTGTTTACAAACATCGCCAGTCCCCCCACCTTTCCTCTTACCGCCCTCTGCCACTGTCCAGTCCACACAGATGAAGCCGGAGACCTGCAGGCCTGGCTTTGTATTATTAGCTAGGTAGCTGTGGCTGAGTCACTCCATGCTCCCCATCATCTCTCACTCTTCAGATCTTAAATACACATTTCCATTCTTCAGTTTTTGGAATGTTGCACTGAAATGATGTACAGTGGTACCTCGCTGTACGAAATTAATCCGTTCTGGTGTGACGCTCGGACAGCGAATATTTCTTACACCGGGGGGTCCCATATTAATATATGTAAATAATGTTAATCTGTTCCGAGACCCACAACAACTCCCACAAAAGTATATATTCCCACCTGTACATGCACATTTATTCATTATTATTACATGAAAAGGATGTTATGTTAATCATATGACAAGGAATGTATGAAATTAGTTATAAAAAATATTTTGAATGTCTTACCTTAGCTTATGACTCGGCAGTGATGAATGTCCCTCTGCAGCGTTTGTCATTGGACACTGGGTCTCAGTCCGCTGTGTGTGTGTCCGGTAGGTTGTGTTTACTGCCAGCGGAGGCTACTGCTGTTTTTCCTCCATGCAGCGTGTGTCAGTGGACACTAGTGCCGCTTTTCCATTAGTACCTACTCGGCTTGACTCGGCCCGACTCAGCTCGGTTCTACTCGGCTCAGTTGCTTTTCCATTACAAGTGGGTACTATCTGTGTAGGCGGAGTCATAGGCGGAGTCGCGTCCCGAAACTCTGCTGTCGGCATTTGTGCGCAACACAAGCACAATGTAGG
>JAQQAE010021219.1:0-10509 GCA_029823295.1 Pseudamia nigra | reverse complement strand
CGTTTGATTATGCGTACAGCCACGAACTGCACAACATGTTCCAGAGCTACAAGGACATGCTACCGGGCCTGGCGGCCTTTAGAAAAATCTATAAATAGGCCGCATCGTTGTATAAGTCGCAGGGTCGGCAATGTGTGACAAAAGCCGCGGCTTATAGTGTGAATATTACGGTAATCGATTGGTCCTTGTGACATTTCTGACATATTCTGAAAATTGTATTCAAATTGGTTCATTACTTTTCAAATTATGTTGTGAACAATCAAACAAATAAACAGATAAATAAATAAACAAATGGCGACATAAACACGTCATTGGCAGAGGTAATAAATCAACTAACAAACTGCGGTCTAAAAACTTAAGTGAAACTAACTGTTTTTCTACTGTCTAAATTCAACCGAGTTGGACTTCCTGTGGTGTCAGTTACATTTTACCCATAAGGTGATGCTGACCTCTGCTCTGCTCCGGTGTAGTGTACTGCTTACTAACCCTGACAGGTAAGAGCTACAGTCTCCTGTAATTTTAAAGTTTTCTGCCAGAACGGACTGGAATCATCTCTGCTCACACAGAAATAAAACCCATGGAAGGGAGCGCAATCATGCATGCAGTTTGGAAAGAAACGTCCAACTGTCATTTATTAGGTAAATATCCAACTTGCACAAAGGCTGAACTTTTCACAGGATTGTGTAATTCATACGACAGAATACAGCCGGGCTGCCTTTCCACTCCAATAAACTCAATAAACTGTTCATGATAAAGCAAATTGAAAATGTCAGATGGTATACAAAATGCTGAGGAGAATTCAGTGCAGCCTTGATGAATGGTGCTGCACTGGATATTTATGAATTATGAGGCTACATGGCTCATTCCATTATTCCATTTAAAACTCATTTTGACTGGGACCTGGCCCACACTCCTGAACACAATACAATCTGTTTTGACACTGAAGGCAAACTTTTACACATTAACACTGCACACTGTAGCAAACTCTGAGGTTTATTCTAACAGGAGAGCCAGACCCAATTTATTGCAAGTATCCTCATTAATAAGGTAGCACGTTTAAAAGAAAGCACAACAGCTGGCCTCGTTTCTGACAGCAGCAGCACTCTGATAGTGAATGGCAGGCAAAGCATTAGGACATGAATGGAGATATCAGCATCTTTTTCTTATCCACCATAATACTCACAGACAGGATCATATTGTGGCAGTAGCTCAAAATGGATGATTAGTAAAACCCACTATTGTTATTTTAATCCAGTTCTGGTCCGTTTTGCCTTTGCTGAGCCTTTAATTTTTTCACTCTCATCTCCGACTGAGCAGAGCACTTAACAGAGATGAGGCCTTAGGTGCTCCTTTTCTTTTTTATCGTTTTGAAAGGATATGAGGGGAATTGAAAATTGCAGGGTCTCAACCTTTGAAAACCAGAACAGATTGTTGATCTTCAGCGCTGATTAGCATCAGGTTCTTTGAATATTTCCAGAACCGTTCCACAGTCTGTGGAAAGCATGATAATACTACCCTAATATAGTGTTACAGGGCCTTCAACTAATGAGGTTTTTGTTTTTGACTATCTTTTTCAATTAACTGATTCATCATACACTTCATAAGATGTCAAAAATGTGCAGGGCAGTGTTTGTCAAAGGTGAGAAGATGTTAGATGTTTGATTCAGTCAACTGGCATAGTGAAGAAAAGATAGAAAGGAAAAAAATCACAGACAACACGACAAATTGATAATGTGAACTATTTTAAAAACTGAAACTACTCAAACCTGCGTTTACCTTCGACACATGTGTTTGGTCTCCAGAGTTTGTCCACACGAGAAAACGTTACTTCTCTGCCGTGTGTGTGTGTCCTCACACATACTGTGTCTTGCTTAACCAATCAGAAGGCACCGTGGGCAGAACGATGCTGGAGGCAGAAGTGGTAAGAGAGAGAGAGAGAGAGAGAGAGGGGCGGCTCAGCTGAAATAGCCCAGTTTTTAATTGATTTCTTGATGTCGGCCCGTCAGATTAAAAAAAACACCGATACCGATATACATCAAAATTCCAAATATCGGCACCGATAATCGGCCCGACCGATAATCAGTTGACCTCTATTTACAACTGTGACGTTTGTATTAAAAATGCATACACTGACGTGCTTTCTTACACACAGCATCAACCTGCGGCTCAGAACACAATTTATTCACTCACAGTTTTCATTCTTTCACCAATATGACATGGTACAGTCTTCATTCTTGTACATCTTGTCATTTTACACTTCAGGATGAAATACCTAAAAGCTGTTATGTGTGGATTCATTTTCACAATACTTTTTTGGAGTCTTGAGCTGAAAGCACTGGAAACCTCTGATTTCTCTTTCTCTTTTGTGTATGACCATACTGCCTCTGCAATCCATTCACATTTACAGAACTCACCTGCTTCTACTTTTGTTCAAAATTTGGTGTGTGTGAGTTCCATCCATTAATTTTCTACCCCTTAATCCTCGCAAGGGTCGGGGGGGATGCTGGAGCCAACCCCAGCTGACTTGAGCGAAGGCAGGGTCCACCCTGGATAAGTCACCAGTTCATTGCAGGGCTGACACATAGAGACAGACAACCATTCACACTCACATTCATTTAAAGTGACCAATTCACCTAACCCCTAGTGCATGTTTTTGGGAGGAAGCCAGAGAACCGGGAGAGAACCCACACAGACACGGGGAGAACATGCAAACTCCACACAGAAAGACCCCACCACCCAGTGATGGGATTGAACCCTAGCTGTCAGGTACGAGTGCTACGCATTGCACCACCGTGTCGGAGTGTGTGAGTTCAGTTTGATTTAATTTGCTGAACTGTTCCTCAACCAAGGAACATCAGGATCCCACGTGTCCTGGAAAACCTGGAAAATGTTTTCCAGTTATGGAAAACATATAAAAAATGAGGAAAAAAAAGTCAAATGTCCTGCAAAATTAACGTTGCTTACTTCATTCATTTTTTAACTTGTTTGATTATTTTAATCATTTTTCAAAATTTTGTTTCTTATTTTGTTGATATTTGTTGTTAAATTACGGTTATGTTTTGTTCATATTTACGAACTTGATTATTATATAGTTTTTTAGCAACTTTTCGGATCCCATACTGTCAGGTTTATCATCAAGCTCGATCAACCTAGAACCCAATAAAAGACTCGGACACAGAGTATAATCAAACAGGCTCTTTGCAAAGGGAAGAAGACAGGAGCTTGGTATCCCTCCGTCTTTCTTCGAAGCTTCCTCCTTCACTCAGATGTTTTATTAGAACACAACAAAAAGGCGTACTCACATGTCACATGTTACAGTAGTTCATGAATTATTCAACATTTGAGCAATGCAGATTCTATCTAGACACATTAAGCAGATATATATGACATGGGTTCACATCTGCAAAGTCAGCTTACAATAGTGGAGACAAAACAGTGTGTGTGCAGAGATCAAGTCTCAGTGGAACAGTACAGCATTCAGAGCAAAGGCACAAGAGTAAAAAAGAATCATTTAGCATATAAAGGCATACGAGGCTTAATATATGTTCACTGAGGAAAATGATAACACATGTATTCTTAACTCTAACACATACTTTTTCTTTCCAAAGAAGCACCGAGAGCAGGGGTAGGCAAATCCAGGCCTCGACAGCCATTGTCCTGCAGGTTTTCTAAAATGCCTCTGCACTGCCCACTGTATCGTCCAGCTTCTGACCAAGGAGCAACGACTGGGGCTGTTCAGTGAGGCCAATGCGGAAATAACTTTAGGTTGTAATCCCACCGCTTGGCCACTGGGGAATCGATCAAAGCTTTTTTCCCATAGAGATACATTGGACTTCTATCTGAAAATACTAAGCGAATAATTTTTTTTCATGGGTCATCGTGGTATCAAATGTTTTATTTGGACCCTCTAATATGTGGTGGTCCATCTTTAACTTTTTGCTTCGTTATTAAGATATTACGGCAAATAATCCAACAAATGACTGCCGTGCTGGGGTTTGAAGTCGGACCGATTCAGAGCTTCATATTTTCTATTTATTCTATATGTTCATAGTTATACATGAGATACACTTGACTGCAGCTGTGGGTAAGTGTTTACGTTAATAACACTGTGATTTGACTTTGTTTGACACTGCGTGAAGTTTTACTGCATCGGCAAGATAGCGGCTAATTTTAACTCTCCCATGATTCCCCTGGCATGAACGCTTCGTAAGCCCCACTGCCATTCGTCCACATATGGTTACATCCTGTTTTTGGTTCCAAGATGGGGTCCAGGAAGTGAAAAGTCGATTGGCCTCAAAACGGCCCTTCAGAAACCAATGGGTGATGTCACGGTCACTTTGTCCATAATACTGTATATATAGTCTATGTTTCTGACTAACTGAACAAACCTGATCCAGGTAATCAACAGAGGGAAGAGCAAGGGCAGTTGGAAAATCTGCAGGACACTGGCTTTCAAGGCCTGCAGTTGCCTACCCCTGACCTAGAGACTAAACTCAGGACTTCTAGTTGTGTCATTAACTCAAACCCTGAACACAGTCTAAAAAATATGAAATGTGAATGTCAATAGCTACTTTTTCCCTCCGTTTTGGCAAACAAAGACTTTTATACGAATCATGGCTGAGTTTGGTCCGTTTGAAGCCTAATCTCACTGGCTGGTGCGTGTGTTTGCACACACCACAATACAAATGACACCAAATACCAATGTGACTTTTTGTTCATTTTATGCCACTTGTGTGGTATACACCTAATAAGAGTTAGACACATACATAGTGAAGAGGAGTCCTTTATTACACTGGAAGACAAAGCTTTGTTTCTGTTTCATTTAGTGAACACAGCAGTAAAACAAGACTTCACTAATGGATCCTTAGTCTAATCCCAAATGGTGAAAATGATGTGGGAGTTATGATGGAAATATAATATACAGCTGAACAGAGACCACCGTTGTGTAAAATGCCTCAAATGATCTGTACAGTACTGGGCAAAGGTTTTCGTTTTAGCAGATTATAGACTGTAAACAAGCATTGTATTTTATTTGGAATGGGGTATACCTGCCCTCCGTGAATCTCCACCATCATGGTGGAGGGGTTTGCATGCCTGAATGATCCTAGGAGCTACGTTGTCGGGGGCAACGGTAGGGTCTCCCAAGGCAAATTGGTCCTAGGTGACAGGTCAGACTAAGAGCTATTCAGAAGACCCTTGTGACTATGCCTTCCTGTGGGCCCACCACCTGCAGGAAGGGTCATAAAGGTTCACTGCTGTGTAGTTTGGGTGGAAGCTGAAGGTGGGGGCCTAGGTGGTTCAATCCCCGGTTGCCAAAACTAGCTTCAACTGGGAGGAGGCCCTGGGGCAGACCCAGGACACACTGGAGCCCCTTTGGGGGGGTCTTCCCAGAGGGGCTGGAGGATGTAACTGGGGAGAGGGAAGTCTGGGCTTCTCTGCTCAGGCTGCTGCCCCTACAACCTTGACCCGGATAAGCGGGAGATGATAGATGGAACTACAATTGACAAAAATTAACTTTGATGATGTGAAACTAGTCCTAAATCGTTGTTCAAATTCCATTTTTCAGGACTTCATTTAAATCCCTTAAAAAACCCAAACAGATTATGTGAGTAGTTTTCAGGTCAGAGTTTTAGTCAGTACATTTGAGGACCAATAATGAATCCCACTCTTTTCTTCAAATTATTTTCCAGGATATTTTCAGCTACTGCAGTATGACAGACAAGTTATTCCACCAAACACTAATACATCCTCCTGAAGTACCATATTCACACTTACAGAGCAAGACTAGTAATCTCTTACTCCTTCCAGAAATGATTTCCGACCAACGAGAGAAGGGTTTGCTCTCGCATGGCATTTGTTTATAAGTTTTCTTTATCCCATAGATACACATTGGACTTCTGTCTAAATATACTAAGTGAATACATTTTAATCATGAGTCATTATGGTCTCAAAAATATGATTTTGACACTCTGATAAGTAACATGGTGGTCCATCTTTAACTTTTTGTTCTGTTATTCAGATATTACTGCAAATAATCTAACAAATCACTGCCGTGCTGGTTTTGATTGGTAAGTCGCTATGGTAACAGCTCGCAGTTGGACCAATTCAGACCTTTGTATCTTCTATTTATTCAATATGGGCATAGTTATACATGAGATACACTTGACTGCAGCTGTGGGTAAGTGTTTACACTAACAACACCGTAATATGACTTTGTTTGACACTGTGTGGTGAAGTTTTACTGTGTCAGTAAGCTAGGGACTAACATTAGCTGTCCCAGGAGTCCCCTGGCATCAACGCTCATTGAGCCCCGCTGCCATTCGTTCAAGTATAGCTACATCCTGTTTTGGGTCGTCCAGGAAGTGACAACCCGATTGGCCTCAAAACGGCCCTTCGGAATCTAATGGGTGACGTCACGGTCCCTTTGTCCAGTAATATATATAGTGTATGATCAGAACAAAGCAAACAAGCCACAAGTGTGAATACACCATTAGTTTTATCATCACTGATTGGCATCATCATTATTTTCCATTATTTTGAGTTCTGACTGTTGCTGTTTTAACGACATCATCTCTGAGTACTCCTCTCTGTCATCAGTCATTTCTTTGAACATTTCAATGGATTTCTGAACCAAGGTCATTTCATACAAGTTCATCAAGTGTTTAACTCGATGTATTGAAAATCAAAGTCTAGATTTAAGATAACTGGGGACGTTAAATCTAAGTGAATTTTAGTTTCAAAATGTAGATAAAGACAAGTTCTTTCAAATGACCTAGAGCTTTCATTAAGCAATCAGCTATCCCACGTGGCCTTATGAGTGGTCAAAGATTGCCCTAAATTAAATTTTTCAAGTTTTCATCCACATGTAATTATTAAACAAGCAGACATATTTACACAGAGACACAATAGATGCCTGAAGTTGGCTACTGAGAAAATCTAAATGAAAAATGTTCAAAGTTGGACTTGATGTTGTGAGACCCCAAATGTACATGTCAGTATTACAATGAGTGTTTGTGTCATTCATCTACCTACATCACATACAAAGTAATGAGGCTCAAAATGACAGAAAAAAATTTCAGCCTACCCCTGTCTACTTTTCTCAGAATTTGTCGGTTTCATGAGGGATGACCTGCCATTATTGGACTTGGGTGCAGCACCCAATTTCTTGGGTCCCACCTAAGTCAAATTTATATCAAATCAAGAATGCCAACAGAGTAGAGCAGTGGTTCTCCAGTGCACTTCAGCGAGTTTCGTTTTTAAGTCTTTATGGATGTTTTCGTTGCTTTTGTAAATGTCTGTACAAAAGATGATATTTACAATAGTAAGATATAAAATGTAAGAATGTTTCTTGCAGGAGCACCTTTAGATTCCTTACTAAAACAGAGATGTAATTTTTATCCATGCATTCCTTTTGTTCAATGCTAGTAATATCTCGCCTGCTATTGTTTCATTTGTTTTAGTTTTGGGGCACAAATGAACAATAATGATAATTAAATCATTAAACTCAATTTTAATATCACGACAGCTCTGCATTACTGCTAAACATGTCGGCAAGATGACAGCTCAAGGCTGCACTGGAAAAAATGAAGGACAAAACCTCATGAGGATTAAGGGTTAGAAAATGGATGGATGGAAATTACAATTACAGGGTTCACAGTCTATTCTTAAAATTATTTGCAAGCATTTTCCAGGACATTTTCAACTGCTACAGTATGACAGACAAGTTATTCCATCATACATTAATACATCCTCCTGATGAACAATGTTCACACTGTACATGTTCACAAAAAGGCTTATTGGGGGGGTGCAACAAAATGAGAATAATGATCAAAATGATCAAGTACGTGAACACAAATGAACTAATAATACCAAAATGTAACACAAAAATCAACAAAATAACCAACAATAATTTTCCAGAACAACTTAAGTTTTTCCAGGACATTTGACTTTTTTCTCATTTTCCATCTTTTTTCAGGACGCATGGGAACCCCGAATTGGGGAGGCTCAAGACATGCTCAACTCCAAAAAACTATGAAGAGTCTCAAGGTGCGAGAATAAAAAGCATCAATGTAGAAAAAGAAACCGCACTCAAAGAAGTAAACTTCTACTTACAAATCTTTATTAGACCATGTCCAAAAAAACAGACGCGTTTCGGCATCAAGCCTTCGTCAGTATGAGATACTGACGAAGTGCGGTTTGAGTGCGGTTTCTTTTTTCTACAACCCCAAATTAGGGCTCAGCTATGTTAGTGTGATTTATTTATTGTGGGGCAGTGATGAGGCAGGAGGTGAGAACATGTTCTAATGCATCTTAATGTGCAATGTGCAAGTTAGTGCTGTATGTCTGATGATGTGGCTATAGTGACAGGCTGAAATAGCAGAGCTCAGTGTAAATTTCAGAGCTCACAGGCCATTAGAATTGAATACGAGCGGCGTGTTCAATAATAAATTCAGATTATGATGACTTCACCAGCGTCATTTGGAGAACCATTTAGAGCCTAGTGACATTTTCTCACACAGTAATATCATTAGCCTGTGATTAAAATATCATACGGTGATATATAACTAACCAACATACATAATAAGTCTCCAGTGTGGTCACGCAAGCGAGAACATGCCCCTAGTTGTTGGTTGTATTTGAGGTGCAGCTGTCTCCCTGTGCGTGTCGTGCAGTAAAGCAGAGGGGGATTGTTCTGCCTCCACGAAAAGGAGGAGCACCAATACCTCTGCGTCTCTATTTGCAGCCTGTTGAATATGCAATTACGCTTTGCGCTGAAGAGGCGTGTGTGCTCAAGCTCTCAGGCTAAGAGAAAGGGCAAATATAACCCAGTACGAACACACACATACACACACATGCAAATGGCTCTATGATAGCGATTGCCAAGATACACAGCGACCAAATCGCTTATCCCCACTATGTTGCTGTTTCTAAATCCATCTAGATCCTGCTCTGACTGAAGTGACACGCTGACATCGGCTGAGTGTGATACACAGGTGGCCAGGTGCTCACTGTCCCTGCTGTCATTTCCCACACGTCACCAACAGCAGCAGCATTTCAGAAGCCACGGCATGTCACTCAGGTACAAATAACATCCGTTTAACCACAACCCTGATCCAACAAATCAAATTCACACTTCATGTCTTCTGTATCTGCCAGGACAAAGGTGTCTGACATTTATTATGATGCCATAGTCAAATCACACAATAAATGTCACTAATCAATAATTGTTAACTGAGATTCAATTACAGTGACAAAGTGAACTGTTTAAAAGGGGGAATATATCTGGATGTATTATTGTCATTGCTGCAAATTCAAGATCATTTTCCTACTGAAATTAAAATATTATGTAAGGTTTTAGGTATTACTTGCTTCAATTTTTTTTTCTGATGTTGGTGTATTGTTAAAACCTACAGCCTGTTTTTTGTTTCAAATATTGTAATACCAATAGTCAGGTTTTATCTGAAAACGCACCAATTATAACAAAAAATGCCACTTAAACTTTTCAGAAACCTAAGGGACAATTGTCTTAGACATGGACTAACAGTGTATAGTTTCTCGCCGGACATTACACCTGTCGCAATATTCAATTAATTGACTTAACTGTTCAGTGAAACCTCATCATTTTTCTGACCACGATTAATCGCCTAAGTGAAGGTGTGCGTATATGCATGAGAAAAAATTAAGCTGAGAGCATGTTGTTGGTTGTTCAGCTGCTCCCTCTCCTCCGCTCTCCTCTCCTGTGTCTATGATTGACAGGGAGGAGTGGGCGGGAGAAGGGAGAGTTTCTCACAACACACGCTGGGGATGGAGATAGCAGAGGTTGCATTGTCAGCTTTTGTTGCAACATTTTTTAAACAATACTGACATATCATCTCGTTGAAGTTAATCGGCTCCTTTTTCATTTGACTTAAAGCCAGAATAGCTCCACACTGGAGATGTGGGGTTCGGCGTTCAATCCAGCTACATTTTTTTGGTAAATTCTGGTAGCATGCAGTAGATTGCCAAAAAAAAGTACTGGCCATGAATCCATCCATCCAGTGTCTGTTTTGTTTGTTACTCTAGCTTTACTTTTTTCTTTTATCTCCCCACTGTCCACTAACCCCAACCAGTCAAGGCAGATGTTCTGGTACCCACAGTCCTGGTTCTGCTGGAGGTTAGGTTTTTTTTTCCATTAATGCAGTATTGCACAAAATTATATACAGTGGCTTGCAAAAGTATTCATACCCCTTGGATGTTTTCACCTTTTACTATGGTATAAACTGAATCACTGTCAATATAATTTGGCTTTTTGGACAAAATTTACAAAAAACAACTCTTTAATGTCAAAGAGAAAACAGGTTTCCACAAAGTAATGTCAATTAATAAAAAATATATGATGGAAAATAAGTGACTGCATAAGTATTCATACCCTTTGACATGACTCACCTACAGTAAATGGTGCTGGTCGTCTGACAGTTTATAAAGGCAGATCATCTGAGTGCACTGACTGTGTCTTAAGTGACAGTAGTA
>JAQQAE010021218.1:0-10509 GCA_029823295.1 Pseudamia nigra | reverse complement strand
CTTCATTCTGTGATTGTTCTTTTCATTTTTGCGCCCCTTGGTTTCATCTAACATAACTTTACTCACACCTGTGACAGACACAGTGAGGTAGTGTGTCGCAATCCTTTTTTACTGAGTTTTAAATCCAGTCAGTCTTTTATCTAAGAGATTGTGAGTTGGTGCTGCTGACAGAATTCAGTTCTGAATTAATTTCACTTCATTCTGTGATTGTTCTTTTCATTTTTGCGCCCCTTGGTTTCATCTAACATAACTTTACTCACAGCATGGCTGAAGTTGCGCTTCCGTCATGTTGCCATGATCTATCAACAGAATCCACTCTGCTGCTTCATTTGTGTTTGTGAATATTCATAAGACACTCTGCATTGACCTTTTAAGGTGGAATCTAGGTGCGGACAGGATAGTCTATGAGGCGGAGACACATAGGCAAGCTTTCAGACAGGTTGGCATTTATAAATGGGAAACTGCGTGAAAGTGTCCTGCGTGGTTTTATAAATCAGAATATTTTTTGGCGTGCGATGTTTTTGGCTTTTCACCACACACTAGGTTTTAGTGTGGATCCTAGGCAAGGTTTTATAAATGAGCCCCCAGGATTATACAGATATAAGCCAAATACAGTGGTAACGAACACTTCTACTAACGAGAATTTTGGGTCACGAATAAAACCATTGGCCAAATTACGTCCTGGCTAACGAAAATGATTCGGGTTACGAACTTCGTGTTATGGAAAAGATTCAGGTTACAACTTGAGAAATGCGGGTTACAAATTTTTTTGTAACACGAAAGCCTTAACTTCCGAGTCTATCTCGGCTAAGTTAAACGTCAACGTGAACTCCGCGCTGTGTACAGTATTTGCCTTTTTTTTAACCTAAAATATTGCTCCATTTTGTGTTTTTCATCATCGGACCTAAGAAAAATGTCTGTCTCTGTCTCATCCTCCTCCGGTAAGTGTTTTCATAAATCAATAAATGTGCAGGTACAGGTGTGTAATACATACTTTATATGGGAGTTTTCGTGGGTCCAGAACGGAATAATTGGTTTTACATGTATTCCTATGGAAAAACTCGATCCGGCTAATGAATGATTCGCCCAAACAATGTGATGCAGGAACGGATTAAATTCGTTAGCTGGGGCACCACTGTATTACTTAAAGATGCAGTCTACATGTTGTGAATTTAGCTCTTAGCTGATGGTTTGTTGCAGTCCAGTGCAAATGATTAGACAGGTGACCTGCCAGTCAACATAGCTTACAACCTCATAGGTTCACTCGCAGACTTGAAAACAGTCATAGAGGTACTCTAGCTGCTATGGAGCTAGCATCTTATCTAACCACAGGATGACTGAGGAGAGACAGCCTGCATTTCAGATTCCTTCAACATCTGGTACAGGTAAAAAAAAAAGACACATACTAGCTAGACAACTGTAAGGTTGTAAGCCGTGTTGACTGGCAGGTCACCTGTTTAATCATTTATATCAGTCCACCTCCAATGATCAACTGCTAACTAGTTTGCCAAGATCATAGATCATGTCCTTTTTCATAGTATTCATTAGATTTTTTTTAACTCTTCTGTAACAAGCATTAGATGGAAATGAACAGGACTCAATCAATTATTAATTTTATATATACAACATGAGAAGGTTTGCTTCAAAGTTTACAGTTACCATTTTCAGAGCCCTCTCTATGTCGATGCCTTGGCTCCAGGGCACTGCGGGGTTGGCCAGGCAGTCCCCTGCGCTGCCCCTACGAGACACATCCACTCTCTGCCGCCGAAGGTATCGGAAGGCCTCCGCAATCACCATGATGGCATCGTGGGTCAGTGCTGATGTATACTGAGTCAAAGTAGCCACAAGAGACTCCAGTGATACAACAGTTACATCATACGACACAACAATGTGACTACAGTCCAATAATTATCTCAACAGGAGAGCGTGGTTTGCATAGAGAGCAGCACTGGTGATTGAAAAAAGAAAGTAAAGCAAAATCTTCCATTATGATTGACATGAAAACTGCCTGAGTATGAAAGCTTCTGCCATTCAAGGACAAGCAGGTGACAAGTTATTCAAACAACATCTGAGTGAGAATATTCAGATTGACACATTTTCTGGTTTCAGCAGAGTTACAGCGGGAGGAAAAAAAGAACACAGAAAAAAAGCAACTTTAAAGATGTTAAATAAAATGGAACTGCAGCATCAGCAGCTGCATCACACTGACCTTCAGTGGAGTGTTTTTGGCCTCTGGAAATTCTCTTTCATCCAAGCGCTCCCAGCGCTGGAGGAACTGCTGGACGATAGGGCTGTCTGGGTTGATGATCTGGAAGCCTGTGATGTTGGCGCCACCAGAAAAGACCCTATCCAGGCTCATGTTGGAAAAACCCTGAGAGCAAAGAGAACAAGTGGTTGGTAATGGAGCAAAGGGTCACATACATTTGGGAGTTAATTATAAGCTTATTTAAAGTGCTATTTCAGTGCATTTTGTTTAATTACTTCACTGAATTTAGTCAGTCTGGCTACATATGTACTGTAGGAGTTCAAGTCTATTACTAAGACTGTTACATTGCTTTGCCCTGCATTGCATCACATTGTTGTTCTGGGTTTTTTATATTGTGTTGTCCTGTTTCATGTTGTGAGCTCTTACCAGGTTGGCAAGGATATAATGGTATCCTCTGCTGTTTTTTCCTGAGGTCACCACCTACAAGTCGCAGGAGGAGACAGTGAGTCACATTGAGAGGGTTGAAACTTAGAAATGACAAAGAGCTTTGATTTTATAACACACATTGGTTGGTAGAATAGAAAGAAAGGCAGACCTTTCTCAGAGATATTTTCAAGGACAAACAGGAGCGTGTGAGAACATTTGTACATTTGTGTGTGCTAGTATGATACACAAAGAAAGGAGAAAAAACTGTGATGACAGTGCTTGTTCCTTTCCATTAACTTCAACATGTAAAATAAGGTCAAGGTTCTGGTTAAACCTCCCTCTCGCTCTGCATCCTGCTTCGCCTGCTCAGCCGCACACTAGACTTAATTAAACCAAAAACACTGTTCAGTACCTGTCTGCATGAGCGGACACATAATACAGAGCTGTTTTTAAACTTATCACTCTTCTACACAGGCACTCTTTGTCTCTCTCTTTATTCTGATTCTCCATCGCAGAAGATGAGCTTCAAAAAGACACTGTGGGGGGTGGAGAGTTTTTTTCCCTGTCTTTTCACTTTTTACACTCCCCCACAGTTTAGATAAGCATACTCTACTGCTGAAATCATCTAAATATCAAATGTCCGTGGTGGTAGTGATATCATGGGCGGATGGTTTAAAGGATTTAGATTTTTTTTTAAAAACACATTTTACAACAGCTCTGCAGTACTGAAACACACTTCACGGTGAGTCAGTGCCATACTGCGTGCATATTTACATCAGCTCGTACATAGATAGTCCAGCTGAAAACTCTTTCCATCTTTACTATCAATTGTATCTGTGTGATATGACCAGAATTTCAAGTAATTTCATAAATAATATATGGTTATTCCTACCACTTCAGGGAAAACACATCATTTCAGATCCCTTCCCTGTTTATTAACCAATGCAATGAGAGTAATGCATCATCATCATTATACAGACACAGAGCAAATACATACACATAAAATAAGTGCAAACACAGCATGAGTAAAACCATAAAACCAATTAGGAGAGCTACATCAGATAATAAAAGTGCAATAAAGTGACAATAAAACTATAAAAGATTGTATCATTTTAAAAACAAGAATGTGAAAAGTCAATAAAATCAGCAACTGAATACTGAAATTTCCTGCAGAAGTTCGAGATAGGAACAAAAATGAACAAAACTGTGAAGTAAATGAACAAAATAAGAAACAAAATTAGCAAAAAGCATAAAAAAATCAACAAAAATAACCAAAAAAATAACAAAATAATGCAGCAAATTAATGTAAATTAACAAAATAATTAGGAAAATAGTCAAAACTCAACCCGGACCTAAAAATTAAGGGACTAAAGTGCCTTTGTGAGGATGTAAGTCCTTCAAATACTTGTCAATAAATGAGATTTTACTTAATAAATGAAATATTAAAATTTAAATAGATTCTATTCTAAGTGTAATTCCAGTCATTTTCATTATATCGCAAAGCCCAACCAACTAATCTTCAATGAAAAGCAATAAAGTTGGACAAAACCTTGCTTCAGTAAAATCATCACGTCGTCTACAGCCAACTGTTTCAAGAGAGATCTAACAATTCTTTAGTCAAGACTATCTCAGATGTTTTAAAGGTATGAGCACCAAACAGTCGCTGTCATTGAAGTTTGTGTTTGATGAGGCAAAAATGATCAGCCTGAGATAGAACACAACCCATTAAAAAGTGAAAATGATCTCCTAGTGGCTAATTTAGTACCTGAAACAAAGGCAATAATAAAAAAACCCTCTGTGCTGAAACGTGATTGTGAAGCTTAGGTTTGGTGCTAAAATAGGAGTAAGTGCTACCATCTCACACATATGGACCATTTTCACACATTTCATACACAGATTATACTTTATGCAACAATAAAAGTACATTGTTTTTTTTTTATCTTATAATACTATTTCTCCCTATATTTTCAGATGGATATTTAGTGTGGATGCTGTTCTACACCTGTGCTTTTTTTCCCATACTGAAAAGAAAAATCTGTGGGATTAACATAAAAGAACATGGGCAGTGGTTGCAAATATCGCGGTTATGTTAGCTGAACATACTTTTCCAAGATTGATCCAGATATGAACAATATTCATTGATTGATGATGCTTATGCTCAGTAATGTGCCCACGGATTTGATGTAGCTTCAGCATTTATGGAGGTAGGTCTAGAAGAAAACCAGCATTATGGAAATATTATTTTTTTGGTGAATAACTAATAATGACATGTATGTGATTCCAAATGCTAGTGGAAGGTTTTCATGGTCAAAGAATCCAATAATGAGGCTCAAATAAATTCAAGAATATTTATTTAATTTTATTTCAATAATAATGGTAGGTTTTTCACTACGGAAAGAAATTAAGGTGCCTTGGCGGAGGTCTGTGTTCTCTGAGTGCTTTCTAGTTCCCAACTGTTGTCTTCAGTATTAATGTACAATGATGAAAAATAATAAAGAAAAAAAACACTGAGGGAGAGGGCGAGTCCAAACTTTTGACCGTTAGATTATTTATATGATGTACTATGTACAACTACCTCCGTTTCTTTTAAAATGACTTAAAGGAGTGGGAGTGTCATAAAAGCAAAATGTGAAATTGTCTGTGAAAGGCTTATATAAACTAGAACACCACAGAGCTGGATGTGTAATGTGAATACTGCATAGTTAATCCTAAAGATGGTACTGTACCCCATGTCCATAAAGTCTATTGTAACATGACATCTTCACAGACACACCCCCTCAGGATTCAGATAATATACTGTAATATAGTCAGATAAACAGGTTGTTTGTGGAAACAGGAGGAGACAGAAAACATGGTGACTTCCTATTATTTTAACATAAAGTAATACATTTAAAAGAATTGAACATCCCTCATCCTTCAATCTGCAAGAGTGCAACATACAGTATTTGAAAGAGAAATTTAAAGGAATATACAAACCCCATATATGTAAATTTAACAGTGCTTCAATGGCCTCGTTTTCAGTGCACCTGCATGACGATAATCCTTCACTTGAGTCCTTGCATTTGTCCTCAGAGACATACTGTCCTTGATGCTCCATGGGTGGCCCTCTGACTGGCTCATTCACTCAGTGCAATTTCAAAAAATCCAATTACCTGTTTCAGCAACGCATTAATTTTATTGTCAGTGACATTCTACACCTCTAACTCTGAAGCCCCCGTGTCCAAAATTTCCCCTCACAAGCAAATATTCTTGGATGCTTATCATGCCTATCGTCTCATGAAGTACCTTGCAAAAGCCTTTCATTTGCTATTCATCCATGTGAGAGGGAACTGCAGTGACCCAAGTGTAGCAACACAACAGGCACTTAATGAAGCTGCAGTGCCCAGAGTGACTGGCTGCAGGTCCCGTTTGTCTCAAACACAGTCAGGCAGAAAGCACACACTTCACACTTCTGTATAAGCATCAAAAACTGGCACCTCAGCTACTGTCTGAAACCTTGTCTAGCTGCTGTAATTAACTGGAAACACGCATTGCTTACAGTGTTTTTGGGATATACAAAAACAAATAATGGGGGAGTGTTTCTTATGGCTATTGGAGAGTGAAATTCACACTTCACAATAGTTCAGGCAGGCAGAATCAGATCTCGTCACAAGTCCCTTTCTGTATGCACCCCAATTAGAGCACTCTGTAACTCGTGTGTATTCATGTGACCTGATCTATGCTCACCACATCCCTGCTCAAAGGAAAAGATGGATGGACCCTAGTGGAAATTTTTAGCACTGAACAGTTCATTTTTTGTATTCAGGTAAACTACTAATATAGCAATTGGAGTTTTTTCTGCTGAAGTTTAGGGTGGGAACAACAAGTGAAGAAAACAGTGAAGAAAATTAACAAAATAAACAACAAAATGAGCAGATTAATCAACAAAAAAGAACAAATCAACAAGCAGAATGAACAAGCATGGACAAGGTGGTAAAAAAAATAATCAAAACTATAACTAAGGCACAAAATAATCTCCATAATGAACAGAAATCAACACAAAAATAATCAAGAAAGTGAACAAAATTATACATAAAAGGAACAAAATAATTGCCAACATGAACAACAAATTAACAAAACATATCCATCATCATTTTATGGGTATGAAAGTGATCTCCGCAGCTTGTAAAGCCAAATCATCTTGTCTGTTCATACGCGTTCCTCATTCTAATGGTGTTGAGCTCAGGCTCTGCTGGGGGGTTTATTCTCAGTGACCATCTGTGTCATGGTTGCTCAGACTGTGCCAGAGCATTACTTAAGCAACTCAAACTTTAAAAAAATTAAGGACCAATAGCAATTCACAACAGGAATCAGGTAATGTGGCTAAACCTTAAAGACCATATTTTGTTTGCTTTTCAAACATATTCCAACAAGTGCCAGTTTATTATTTGCATTGTTGAAAAAGAAGAATTTGCTGATGATTTTGAAAATAAGTAACAGCAAATTTGAAAGATTTTTGGCTGTGGGCAGTCATTTAGGTCTTTGAGGGTTAAGTTGGCAAAAGTCTTAGTAGTAAGAGGCTGGGGTGGTAGAGGTGACAAAATAAAGCTGGTGGACACTAAGGAAGTGCAATAAAACCAGGAACCCAGATGGCCACCGTGTGGCCTTTTGTCACGTTAGGTTGGAATGAATTTTCACAAGAGACCACAATGATTTATCTGTAAAACTGCTGACAGGACACCTACAGCAGCAAAAAGGACAGAAAAGACACTTATATCATTTTTTTAATATGGAGGTTTGAGATGTTTTAAATTGTCCAAATGCTAAAAAAGAGAAAAAGTAGGTTTCATAATTGATGACACCACCATACACTGTGAACAGTCATTGGTCAGAAGGAAGGTGCAACAGTGAAGTACTAGCATGCAGTGGACTGCATGAGGCAGACATGGAAGGAGAAAAGTTTTTAGGCTTCATTGTCAGTGACCAGCTTTCCTTACAGAGTGAATGTGTGCAGTTTTGTCATGTTGCAACCTAAGACACGTACAGGAGAACAGGTTTTGTGTCCCAAGTTTTTTCTTATGCCTAAACTGAATGAAACTATAACCATGGTATTGTCTCACCATGTGGCAGACGTAACTGCATGCCGGAAAATGACACCCTTAGAGGACCTGTACTTTAAAATATCCTGTCATGGCTAAAATTCAGTCAGCGGGTTGAGAGTGAGATTGTGCTTGCACTCAATATAAAAAACTACTTCCTGATTTGGGTGAAAAGATGTCATGTAATAAATGTTTTGGTTTGATCATGTCAGAAAATGGACTGAAATAAGATATTTTGGGTTGATACATCTTTTAAGTGTTACAAAATGATGAAATTATCAGATTTCTGGCTCACATTACCATGTATATTTTTGTGACATCATTATTATGTCCATCAATTACACCTATAAGGTCAAAATAATCCAAAAAAATCCAATTTACTGTATCATTCAACCAATGGACAAAAGATCCCTGTTAAGGAGACATTTTAGTATCATGAAGAAACCTTAGTCCAGCTTCAAGAACAAAATGCACAGTGGGCCACAAAAGAAAGAGACAGACAATGCATATCAACACTATAGTGGCCAAAGCTATAAATACAAAAATCTCTGTTTGTAGAGAGAAGAGTTTGTTTACATTCATCATCACAGCCAGGGATATTGGCTGAAAAAAATCATGATATAAGAAGAGATGTGTTTATTATCACAGTCATGTGAGCAAATGAAATCCTGATATGACAAAATACACTGGCATTATGAATAATACACATGACAAAATTATTGTTCAATGAATATGAAAATGTTGTATATCTGGCAGTGATGACCAGAAGTACATATACATGTACATTGATTTATCTAATGGCTTCTTACACCCTCATAACTTGGAGATCCTTGTAGTAAAAAAGCACTACTTCACTTTACCGTCACTTTTCCTTTTATTCACATCTCTTTGACATGTTTACCACTTGGCTTCTATGTCAAGCGTTCCTTTTTCAAAACAACTGAAAATGTTTTGACTTGAACACACACACATAAAAAACCTCCCCTGACAGCTGCATTGGTAGTCATTGTGTTGGCAGCAAACAGAGACCGACTGTCTTTCCAAACCTGGAAAATCTGGCAGAGCAGCTTTAGTGTCTTCTCTTTGTGAAATCAGGGGGTGGGGTATGATTCTGGAGGGGATGTAATTTTATAGGTTGCAAGATTTGAATTCACACATGACATGTATGCAGGAAACTGTGTGCCAACCGACACAAACTGTACAACAGTTAATGAAATGTGAGCGGAAAAATTAGGTTGAGGGGTGTCAAAATTAACGCGTTAATCCAGATTAATCCATTTGCCTGATTAATTAGATTTAAATGTTTAATGCAATTAACACATTCACAGTGGTTTGAAGGGGTGGATGCTGCACAGATGAATGAGGGGGCATTTCTGGTGGCGGTGGCGGCGATGGGGCAACCGCCTCCCCCAGCCTCTCTTCGCACCCAAGCCTGATTGAAGCGGGGCTGGGGATGAGAAAGGATGAGAAAATGTCCACGACTGAGTGAAAAACAAGACTAGCGACGAAGAGCCGATGATAAAAAGACGATTAAATGTCCACGGCTGAGGACCTTCGTGACCCATTACACTTTTGACAACAATGAAAACAGGACAAAGTGTAAAACATGTGGACAGGCACAACAAAACATGAAGAGACACCCGGATCTTTCTTCAAAGGTAAATTCAAAGTCAATTTAAAAGTATAAGTATAAGTCTTTACACATTTTGAAACAAATTACATTAGTTGCTGATGAAAACAATGAACCAAGTGTAAAAAAAGCAAAAACATCTCAGCAAAACATTACGTAAGTTCTACAAAGCAGGTGTAATGTCATTTAGATACACAAATTTAAATTAGAAAAAAATATACATTTTAATCTAAAATAAGTAATTTTCGTTGAGTGTACATGTCACCTTCCATCATGAGTGTTTTTGCTCCCACAACATGAAAATCAACCAATGGGTATTAATTGTCATTACCGGTAATCAAAATTAATCCACAGTGACCCTGTGATTAATCAGATTAAAAATTTTAATCGTTTGACAGCCCTAATTAGGTTGTTATAATCTTGTGGAAATAAATGACAACTATTATTTTGAACACATTTATTGTATCAGGATGGCCAATTCTAAAAAATATTTCAATGGCGGAGAGCGTGAGTGTAACCCAGGTGTCAGCAACCTTTACAATCTAAAGATCCATTTTTGGACAGAAAGAAAAAGAATAAGTGTCTAGAGCCTCAAAACTTATTCAAACCCATTATGAAAAACACGAAATACAACCCACGTTTCAGCTGACAACATGTTAACACCAGCTTTTTTGTTCAGTGTGTTGATTTTTCAGTTTTTCTGTTGATTTCTTTGAGTATTTATTCATTTTGCAGATTATATAGTTAATTTTTTTGTTACTTATATAAAATGATTTTCTTCGTTTTTGTGGTTTATGTTCAATACCATGATTTTAGACTTCACTCATTATTTTTGTTAATTTTCTTGTTTATATTCATTTACTTGACTGTGTTGTTAATTTCTTTCAATTGCTTTACTATTTAGTTCATTTTTGTGATTTTTTTTGTTCACGTTACTAATTATTTTTCTCAAGTTTGTCTTAATCTAGTGAGACTTCTAATTTATTTCATATTTTTTTCTTATTTTTGATCATTCTATGTATGATATTGTATCTTCTTCTTTTCCTTTCGGCTGTTCCCTTCAGGGGTCGCCACAGCGAATCATCTGCCTCAATCTCACTCTATCCTCTGCATCTTCTTCTCTCACACCAACTACCTTCATGTCCTCCTTCACCACATCCATAAATCTC
>JAQQAE010021217.1:0-10510 GCA_029823295.1 Pseudamia nigra | reverse complement strand
AATTGCACCAAAAATAAATCCGTGAAACAGCGAGGCCGCGGAAGGTGAAGCGCGTTATAGCGAGGGACCACTGTACTAGGTGAATTTGCTACTCTAAATTGTCCATAGTTGTGAATGCAAATGATGTCTGTATAGTTATGACGTCTCAGCCTCAAATTGTGAAGCACCTACAGATAATCAGCAACTATGATTGGTGCTACACAAATAGAAGAAATGTAGTCTTTTCCACTTTTCATTTTCTCTTTTCTTTTCTCTTCCCTTCAGAGCGACACCTGGCATATCTGTTCTCTTTACATCACACACACACACACACACACACACAGACGGGGCTCTACTATTACTACATTTATACACCTATGCCTGCCCATCTGTGAGCAAATGTCAAACTTTCATCTAAATCAAACTTTCTGTCTCCAAGTGCAAGCCACGATCTCTGGCCACAGTCACTTGTGAATGCTGGGGGCGCACACGCCTGCAATCTGGGTTTGAATCAGGTCTGTAATCTGCTCTCGCTAATGTTAAAATGAGCTTCCCTTGTGACATCGTACCATAATTTCCCACCACTTTAAACAACTGTCGTGCAGGAGAATGCATGAAAAACACCAGCTGTGCCAAGGCAGAAAGGCACAGTTTATAACCCTGACACAGATGACACGTTTAACGCCAGGTGTAAACAGGGTCAGCCATATTCACGATTTATGCAGGCTGTGACCAAAGATGCATCTCAGAAACAGGGTACAGTGTGCGCCAGCATGCAGTGACGCGCGTCCGACAATAACAAGTATCTGCTAAAGCAAATCATCAGTGTGTCACGATGAGTATGAGTGTGATTCTGAATCATTTAGGTCAGGGCAGGTGTTGTGTATTTCTCTCAGATTGGCTGAACAGACTGACACAGATGCCCCGGTGGCTCTGAAATCTGCTCCCCTACCAAAGCCAATTGACGTCAAGAATGCGGAGTGTGAGTGTGCGAGTGTTTGTGCACACCTCCATATGAGCGCTCAGTGAGAAATGAGGCCGAAGCACACAAATATAAACACACCTGCATGCACACGCTGACACCCCAAGGTGAGCTCATACACACAAAAGAAGCAGGAAGAAAATGTTCTATTTCAGCCAGCGTGAGAAAAGTGACAACAATCTAGCATCATTTTGTTACAGGCTGAACTGAATTACTGTAACTGCAAATGTGTTTAACTGCAGGCAGAGTGTGTCCTGTAAGAATATCTGGCATTGTGAGGGCTAAACTGCTCTCGCAAAAATTAATGTATATGAATCAATATTGATTATTATCACATTAAAAGGTTAAATCATTATTTCTTTCTAAGCGGCAGTTGTGCATGTTTTTTGGCATTATGAAGCAAAAGTTCCACAATCGCGTTTCTTCATTTTGGAAACTGTTATCTAAGCCATTTCGGTGCTCTGTCAGACTAGAAAATCTAGGGCATGACAGTCTGAAAACACCTGTAATTTGTCCAATCAGAGGCATTTTCAGGCAGTAAATGTGTTTCCAGACCAGGGGTCAGCAACAACTGTAGCAACTTTTTAGCTCCACACCAGGAGAATATGCTGCTAGTCGTTTCTCTTTTCCATTAGTTGTGCGCTGTGAAGCTCATCATGATCAGTAACAGTATTTGAGGATGCACTTGGACGTGTTTGCTTTTTGTCTGGACACATGATGTGCACTTTCATGACATTGTGCACTTTCATCCAGCACCGCTTCACAAATTCTGTCTCCGTCAGTAAAAAGCTGCAGTAGAAGGAGTCGGCAGGCTCGTGTCGTTTCTAATGCCAAGATACATCTGTCTTTCACGTTATAATTTTGTGATTTTTCTGATCCTGTGTGAGGACACTGTGCATTCATCCATATATTTTGCAGTGTTATAGTTTATTTTTATTCCTAAGCGACTAGATGTGCCTTGTCAAGAGAATGTGAGGAGCAGTGAGGTGTGAGCAGCGGGAGGCGAGTCGGCTCTGTTGCAATGCATTGTGTCAGTGACATGGTGCTATTCAGTAGTGGACCACTTGTAATACAGATTTGATATTATCTCACAGGCCACATGTGATTATCTGTGGGCCACATTTGGCCTGCAGGCCATATGTTTAACACTCCTGTTTTAAAGGCTGATTTTGGGTCTTGTTTGAAAGTTGAAAAAACCAGACGCTTATCAGTCTTTTAGCTGAAAATAACAACAAAATAAACCCTGAAAATGAGCAAAATTTACACCGGGATCTGTTGTGACATAAGAATAAATGGAGTAAGAATAAATCGCCTTATGTACAAAAACACATAGACCAGTCATTTCAGAGGAACTGAATCAGCTTGAACGTGCATCTTTATTTTCCACGTAACACTTGTGTGTGTTCTGCTCTGTACAGAAAAGAACAGAAACTGTAACACCATGCAAGCACAAACTAATCTACAAGATCTCATGTGCTATTTTCAGCCACACGAGTTCACTGGCATGGTGTTTCAGCGCTGCATTTACCCAGAATTCACTTGGCAGGCAAACACTGTACATGGTACAATCGAGTGTTTTTCTTACATTTTTCCTTCTGCCAAGGTGTTATCAGCCTCGAGAGTAAGTGTACACTCATGTTGTTTCTGTAGAAAGACTCAACATTCCATTCTGGTGGATTTTAAATGTAAAAACCTGTTTTATCTGATAAAATCACCTTTGTTTGCTTGGAAACAGTAAAGTTGTCCTTGAACTTTAAAATACGTGAATGTCTGATTTTCATTAAAATATAAAAATTAAGTCTGAGATTATTGTGGTACATTTTATATTGTGAAACGGGCATTTATTCATGTTTCTGTTCTGTCTTTAGGATTTTTTTCCCTTACAAAATGTTTTATCTTATGGAGGGGCTCAGATACATGTGATGCTTTTATTCCATGTGTCAATCAGTCATTTGTCAATGCTCAACATGGTGTGTTAAAATGAAAGAAACTCAAAAATTTTCACAATGTAAAGCTCAAATGAAAAAAATAGACTTATGTTCTTTTCCAAAAATAACAAATCAACAATAAACAACAACTCTAATAATTGTTTTAGCTCCAGCTTTATTTAATTTTTCATTGAATTTTCATATAAAATTGTTAGTTTCATATAAAGTCAAAGAAAATAGTGAACGTTTACTTTTTTCAGAGCCTGACAGATGATGTTTCAGTGACTCTTGATAAGTAATAATATTATTAATAACAAGAAGGCAGTGAATCGGCTGATCCACCGCCAGTGGGCTTTATTTTCAGACCCCACTGATCTTCAAGGTCAAAGTCCACTCCTCTGATTGGCTGGGGGAGTGCCCCCAGGCCCCTAATAGGTACAGATATAATTTCAGAGCTCTTGATTCAAAGCATAGGTCTACAGAGCTCAAAAGATAATTTTTGCACTTAGTGACCCTGTGACCTAATTAAACATGCAAATTAGGTCAGGTCACCATGGTAACCTTCCCCCCTAGTGGGTGTACCCATGTGTGAGGTGTGGTGACTCAAACATGTTCCATGGAGTGCCAAGACCCTGCAGGTTTTCTCTCCAACAAGCAGATTTTACTGAGCCCCCCCCCCCAGTGAAATTAATGCTTTAGTGACTGGTTGGATAAAAAACCTGCAGGGTCTCAGCCCTCCCTGGCACGAGTTTGAAACCCCTGCTCTAGGCCCTGGGGTTGCAGAGATATACGTAGAAATGTTTGAACAGACGGACGGAGTCGCTTTATCCCCACCAGGCCGACAGCAATATCTGTGGTATTGATCAGTTCAAACTTTGAAAAGTTGATGATGGTAAAGAAATTCCTGACATCTACAATTTAACAGATTGACAGTTGACAAAAAATATTTTCCTTTATTACTGTGCACCATGTATGTCAGTGGATATTGTGGGATATCTACTAGTCCTTCATCATGATTAAAGAAGACGAGTTGTGGCATTATTAAACTTATTATACTTTTGTTTGACAGTTAAATCTCCATAAATAATGTTTTTACATTTTTGAACCGGGTTCTAGTACTAGACACCAGCTCTGTCAGGGATGATGAAGGATAGATTTATAACGTGTGACCATTGTGTTTATAACAGCAGCCAAAACAAAGACAGTTTCACGTTAACGGGATATATGGAGTGAAAATTCAGAAAAATTCAGTGTAAATGTTATCTGCTCTATCAGTACGACTACATTTAATGATGGTTGGTGTATTAACAACCTGGATGTAATTTATGAACAAGAAAGAGATGCAGTTATGTATGAAACCACCACTGTATTCGAGTACAAACATGTACACCGTGGCTGCTACGAGATCCACGGTGCAGTCGTGCTGTTTTTCTTTACGTAATGACCATTAAAACGGCCATATACAACACAGTGAACATCTGTCATTGTCATTAACTGACTGAATTCTGACGATGTGAAGGACACAGTCGTCACTTGTGCTTATCGTCCATGCCGGTGTGGAGTGTTTGGTAGTGGAAATTAGCGACTCCAAGCTTATCGCCAACACGGTCGGTGTTCTGTTCAGATGCGAGTCGGAGGGCCAACATGCTGACAGGAAACATGAGCTGCAACAGGAACGAAGCCCCGTCATTCCCCACGTAGTGACAGAAACGCTGGACGCCGTGAACCTGGCATCGGCACGGAGCTTAAAAGAGCTTGTTCAAATTGGCAGACTTAAAAAATGAGCATCGGCGCAGTGGATTCAGAGCGCGTTAATTCATTCATTCATCCTTTGGAGACCAGGCGTGTTTCGGCGTAACGTTGTGTTCTCTGTTGTTCCGCAGATTATCTCTGACTAAGCATCTTTCTCGCCATCTCCAGTGAACACAGTGTTATGATTCAACACTTAATGTGAGTCAGAGCGCAGCGCTGCACCTGATGCCTCTCTGTGAAACACAACAACAACAGTGGAAGCACAAAGCTCAGAGGATTTAGGACGGTTTTGTTTTGTCCCTACTGTTCACCCACTGGTTAATACACCCGACAGAAATAACACAAATTACAGAAGACTACGGAGACCGATGAGGACAAAGAAGACAAAGAGTACGTGTGGGGCATGTTGACATGGGCTTAAATGTAGATGTAACACACAAACAGTAAAAGAAGCACACTATGTTATCGAACAAGTTCATTTTATCTCCATTTCCTTCCGTTAGAGAAACAAAACAAGCAAAACAATGCACAAAACAATCAAAAGGTGAATAAAAATGCACAAAATACACACAAAAACCTAAAAAGGCACCCAAAATATCCCATAAAATGTAAAAAAAAAAAAAAAACTGAAATAATCAAGAAAATGAATAAAATAAACAAAAAATTTACAAAATGCACCACAAAAATTTAAGAAGAATAAAAAATGAAAAACATGATCAAGAACAGGTACCACAATCATAAAAATAACAAAAATTATTAAATTATCAATAAAATGAACAAAACATGTCAAAAAAAAAAATAGTGGACATCAACAAAAAATGTATAAAATCAAAACAAGGAACCAAAATACACCACAAAGAAAAATCGAGAAAATAAAATAATGAAAAACACGATTGGGAGCATGAATGAAAATGACCAGAACAATCAAGAAAATTAACAGAATGGGCAGAAAATAGACAAAAAAACACACAAAATACACACAATGTACAAACATGAACAACATACTCAAAAAAGTTAAGAAAATTATGATCAATGATCAAAAAATGTACAAAATAATCAACTAAATGAAGGTAAATGGTAATTTGGGGTTCAGTGTCTTGCTCAAGAAAATAACAGACAAAAACTAACTCTGAGCACTATGAAAAACACTGGACAGTGGTACCTCGAACAAAGAACTCTTCTGACAATGAGAAATTCGGATACCGAGGAAAAAAACAGCTAAGAGCCATTAGCCTGTAGTCACTTCCGGGTCTCGGACATGAAAGACCCGGAAGCTAACAGCTGTTAGCCAAGCTAACACAGGCTAGTGCTTAACAGCCGTTAGCTTGTGTTATGGAGAGGCTACTGCTGCTGTGGATCAAAGAGAAGGAAATCACTGGTGATACTGTACCATCATTGAAGCAATCGGGCAGCGGCGTGTCGGCTCCCGGGCCGCGGCGTGTCTGCTCCCGGGCCGCGGTGTGTCTGCTCCCGGGCCGCGGTGTGTCTGCTCCCAGGCAGCGGGCAGCGGCATGTCTGCTGTCGGGCAGCGGCATGGTGGAGTTGTTTACAGTTATGGACGTGTGCAGTGTCCATGGACACACTAACAAGTCATAAGCCAAAGTAAGAATACATTCTAAATCATTTTTAGAACTAATTTCATGCATTACGTGTCAGATAATTAACATATCTTCCTTTTCAAATAATAATAATGAATAAATGTGCAGGTATGGGTGTGTAATACATACTTTTGTATGTATTAGAGTTTGTCGTGGGTCCAGAATGGATTAATTGGTTTTACATATATTCCTATGGAAAAAGTCTCTTCGGAAAACGTGAAATTCGGATACTGAGCGTGACGCCGGAGCGGATTAACCTCGTTGTCCGAGGTACCACTGTATGTGGATTTAAATGCAATAACAGTGTACAGGTTGTGTCAATTTATACAGAATGTTTGTAAGTTTCGTGTCATTTTAGCTCATTTTGTTGTTTATTTTGTTCCATGAACTTGTTCTTCATATTTTGTCTCTGTGATTTTTGGTGCTTTTTAAAAAAAAAAAAAAAAAACGTTTGTTTTGCTGCTTTTTTTGTTCTTATTTTTGATTATTTTCTCAATTTTCCCTCAAATTTTGTTATTTCTGTTCTTATGTACTTTTATTTTGTTCATTTTAGCTTATTTTGTCAGTTTCCCTTCACCATTCCTCATGTTTGGTTAGTTTCTGTTCTCAGTAAGTGCTTATTTTGTTCATTTTGGCTCATTTTGTTGCTAATTTTGTTCATTGTTAATCATATTCTTGATGATTATGTCCATTTTCCCTCATTGTTCCTCATTTTGTTCATTTTTGTTGTTATTTTGTCCTCTTTTGTTCACTTTAGCTCATTGTGTTGCTCATTATGCTTATTTTGTTCATTTAATTGATGCTTATTTTATTCTTTTTGTATAATATGATTCATTTTCCTGAGCTCTTTGTTCACATTTTGTTGCTAAAGTAGGAACTTAAGGCACAAATTGGTGACTTAACACATAAAATGAAGTGTTTGACATTTAAAATTTGAAATGCATCTGAATCAACTAGAATCAAGTGAGAGCTGGCTGTTGTTTGCAATGAATCTGAACAGTGAAAACTTTTGCAATCTTTTACAAAGACATGTCAAACATTGCGAATATGATTCACATGACATCAAATAATAACATGACAAAAAACAAACTTGCAGTGTGATGATGATGATAAAATATCCGTCACATTTCTCAAAAACATTATGATACGCTCTTTTTTTTCCATTTCACCAGCGGTCCTTAATCACATCAAGGAATAAGTGCGTCCCCCATCGGATAGAAGTTGCCCATAAATGTAATAAAGCTGCCAAGGTTATTAGAAGTGCCCGAAGCCATTTTACATCAGCTCTCACACACCTTGGAATGGATTAGAGAGACATCTATGATGAAGTGAGGAAGTCGAAGTTGCACATTTACAAAAGGCCGGGGGATGTTTAATGGATTATGACTAGATTCATTCATCCATATTAATTCCTGTAGTCAGTGACACTGCAGCAGTTCAAAACTCAAAGATGTTCTCATCAACTATGTGTTTCTGCTGTATTTATGTGGATTTATCCATATGCACTGATGGGTGTAGTCATAGGCATAGATTTGAGGGAAACAGGGGGATTTGTCCAGCTCAATATCAGTAGAATGTGCATTTGTCTCCCCCAATAAAACACTTTACTTTAGATGATATGCAGTTTTTTGCCTCTAAAAACTCTGCTTTACATAAATAATGGCAATTTTGTTCATTGTTGAGTTAATTTTATTTTCTAGTTAGGCTACAGGTATCTTACATTTAAGAGTAGAATACATTATAATGTTATCATATTGTTACTTGTTCAGCTTAATTCAGAAGGAGGTTGGGGAGTTTGGGGGGGTATTTTTTCAGATTTGCAGGCAAGTGATGGTCGTATGACTGCAGCAGCATCCCAGGTTTAATAGATTAGGAGTGCGTAGAGCAGGGATGACAGTGATTGGACAGAAAATTAGGCCCAGTCTTCTGCACTCTATGCACAGGCTTCATTTTAGTATGAATTTTCATTGCAGTTCATTGTTGTTGGTTAATTCATTTTCTTTATTTCCTTCACTTCAATTCCTCGATGACTTTATTAATTTTAAGCTAATTTTGTAGCTAATTCATTTCAACTGATTTTTTATTTTGACCATTTGTAGTTTTGTTAATTTTTGTTTCTGTCATGGATACATTATGTGGGTGAAAAAGAATCACTGCACTCAAAAGAGGTTAGAAAGCCTTTTGTTTCTTTATTCAGTGCACATAATCTACACACAACATCGGCTTGTGCAGAGGAGCTCCCTGAACAGAGATTAAGTCTTACACACAACACAAATCAAATCACACCATAATCCAAAACATGCTTCCTATCAATAGATAAGGTATGGTCCAGTGAAACTCTGAGCTAAGTCTTTCAAGGACACATTAGTTTCAGAAACAAAGACACAGTTCACCTGTCTCAGCACTGTGGAATTTAAAGGTCAAGTAGAGGCGTCCTAGTAGCCATACTGTAATACAGTGGTCCCTCGCTATATCGCGGTTCACCTTCCGCGGCCTCGCTGTTTCACAGATTTTTTTAGTGCAATTTTCATGTACTTTTTATACAGCGTATGAACGTGCATTGTGTTCTGTGTCCTGATTGGCTAAAAGAGAACCTGCACATTGTGTTCTGCGTCCTGATTGGCTAAGGCCATTGTCAGTCATGTCCTCCATTTTGTGTCTCTTGTGCTGTGCAGTGCAGAGTGTGTTCAGTTCCACCCGGCTTCCACGGGTGTTCGATCGCTGGCGGTGTGCCTCTGAAGCGCTGTGTGCTTGCGGGTTTTCTGATGGACGTGCGGGTGTCTGACAGATCAAGTCTTGCTGTATGCCAAGAGTGAGCAAGACATCAACTCACTGATCCACATCACCAGCATCTACAGTAATCACATCCAGATGTCTTTCAGATTGGATAAGTGTGCCTTTATGGTGATTAGAACTGAAGAGTTTGAACAACCAGAAGGCAACATAGCAGATGAGGAAGACAGCTAATGGAAACCTTGATGAGGCCAAATGGAGGTCTGCCACAACCAATACCTCTACAGAGTAAGACAACTTGAATGGGAAGAACTACTGTAGATCTGAACTGTCAACATCTGCACACTGCCAGTCATCAGATGCCCAACTGGTAGAGTAAGTTGGCCAAAGGAGGAAATAGAAACTATTGGTATCAAGATAAGAAAGGTCCTCACAATGCATGGAGCACAATACCCCAAGCCCAGCATCCTGAGGACATGGAAGGAAGTAAGATCCATGAGTACATCAAGAAGATGCCCCCAAGTAATGAATTGTTAAGTTAATACCTCAGGCAGCAAAAGCCTAGTGAGGAGGGGGAGCAAAAGCAGGAGGAAACATGGAAAAACAAACCCTTGTATGTGAGGTATCACAGATTGGCTGATATGAAAAAAAATCCTAAAGGTGGCTGGATAAAGCTGGACTCAAAGACAGCATGAAGGTATCGATCATGTCACATGCAGATTGTGCTCGCATGTCCCCAAGACTATCCAGAACATCACAGCAAGGTGTAAGATCCTGGCAGGCAAGGCATACATGGACGCCATGATCAAGCGGCATAATATACAGAAATATCTGTGCTAAGAACAAGCTGAAGGTCCCAAGGTCAAAGTGGGAGACCCCTCCAAAGGTGACTGAGAATGACCAAGCAACGATCCTGTGGGCCTTCCAGATACAGACCAACAAATATGTGATGGCTAACTGAGCATAATGGTGATGGAGTCGGACAGCAGGAGAAGGCAGTGGTGATAGATGTGGCAATTTCGAGTAACAGGAACAGCACAAACAATGAACATGAGGAAGTTGAGAACCACCAAGGGCCCTAAGGAGAAGCTGGAAAAGATGTGGAAACTGAAGGCAGCAGTGGTCCCTGTGGTCATCAGGAACATTCAGCTCTGGTAGAGGACCTGAACATGGATGAAAAAGAGCTCTACAGAGGGGAGAGAGTGGAATTTGTTTATAAATTTAAAAAACACTACACATGAAAACAAGACAGACAACATTCCTGGTTAGAAATAGTACCGAAATACAGTATATGGAAAGTTATTTAGCTTTAGTGAAATTATCATGTTAGCCTCCTTAGCAATACCAAGTGTGCAGTTAGGTTAGGTCCCTAAACTATTAAATTTTTAACATCAGCATCGACATTTCACATGAATAAAATACAAAACTGACAGCATCTAAGAGTGTACTTATGATGGCTAATGCTTGAAAATGTAAAAATCGTTTAAAATGCTGTTATTTCGTCAAATTACCAGTGATTGTTCCTGATGAGCCATAGA
>JAQQAE010021216.1:0-10510 GCA_029823295.1 Pseudamia nigra | reverse complement strand
TTGAAGCCTTTTTTCCGGTTAGCCTCACTGATTAGTGGTTTTCTTGAGGCTACACAGCTGTTCAGTCCCAATCCCTTTAGTTCCCTTCGCATTGTGCGTGTGGAAATACTCTTACTGTATTTGCTTAGTTAAATCCAGGTGGCGACTTTTTTTTGTGGCCAGGCAGTGTAGTTCCCAATGGACTTGTGTAGTAGTCAATGGCCTTATTAATATAAGGCCTCCTAAGACTCTGTACCCACCCTTTCTCTGCACAAGACAACTAGTCTAAAACACATTAAGAAGACAAGACATGGCACAAATTTTTGACAAGACACACCTGTGAGTCGAAAAGGTTTCCAGTAACATCACAACACCTCATGAATCTGATGATAGAATGCAAAGCTCTCATCAACGCCAAACGTGTCTACTTTGGACAATGTAAAATATAAAGCATGTCCTGGTCTTAGAAGAATTGCTCACAAATTGTACTTTCATGTAGGTAATTTTCACCCATTAATGTTGTACTGTCTGTTTTATCAGGTTGCAGCTTTAATGTTGATAGCCCTTTAGTAAATCTCGCCTGCCGTCCTGGAGAATGTCTGTGTAAACATAATTGCTGCTCCAGCTGAGTTTCTCATTACTCAACGTGACACAGTTCTGCATGAACCCTCTCCAATGCCCACACAGAGGACAAGTGAAGTTATGATTCATTTAAACAAAGGAGGCAAGGGTCCTGCTCCGAGTTAGTGTAATAAACACTGCACTCCATGGCAGCGTATTTCGCTCCAAGCCAAATTTGGATGTACTCTGCCCTGTGTGTGTAATTGTCAAAGCAGGCTTTGTGCTGTTCAGAGTTGTGGCATATGTGCAGCAGAGGTGAAGGGAAAGTCAGAGCATGGACAGATGTGATGTGGAGCTGAGGCCAGCAAGGATTTTTTTACTACAAAAAAAAAAAAAGATAGGAAAACTGTCACAAAAATGTAAAAGCCAAAAACATAAGATAAGCTTAACTTAATATTTAAAATGACATTAAATGAAATAGAATGCAGGTAAAATCAGCTCTATTTCCATTTATGCCTCAATTTGCAGTGTGGTTGCTAATAAAAGGCATCTAGAATAAAAATGACTGAGTTAGGTTTGAGAAGGTAACAGCAGTGCAACATATGTAGCAGCTACCGGCAGCTGTCAACTCCACAGAGTGAGAATGTGTAATGTGTGAACAGGTTTCAGAGAGAAAGCAACACATTCCTTTGACTGGGATTTTGACCACAACTTATTTGGTTTCCCAGGAAAACAAACATTCAGAAATGTCAAGTTAAACACCTATAAACATAAAACTACAGTTAAAAAACTTAAAAATTAGAAGAATAAAAAGAAAACAAAAGCACCTCATGACTTTCTTCTTCACCAGACACCAGAGCTTGTGTTTTTCTGCAAATTAACACCTTAAATTGGATCCCTTAAATTAGTTTTTCGCAGTTGTATAATTGCACTGGCTGATGTCACATTACAATTAAGACGCGTAGCCCTAATGGAGGCCTAATGGTTTCACTCTCAATTTAGCTCCTGGTGCTAATTACTGAGTTCTGCAACATTTATAAGACATTTATAAGTGCACGCGTGCTATGTGACATTTGTGTTGGAGTCCATGTAGAAGACTTGGATTTTTTTCCCCCATGCAAATCCTTATGATCATTCCTTAGTTCTTTAATACCTCTCTTCTGCACCTTTACAGTGACAGCACTGTGTAACACAAGATACCATTAGCTTAGAAAATCAACAAGTATTGCTCCCAGTTCAACACAGACTCCAACACAAACTTCATGTCAGCACATACGCAGGCACAGATCTTGTTGCATCAATCATAGACCCTATTTAGCAGTTTGTATCTGGATACATTATCAGGGTCATAACAATCTGATCTTGTCTTTGTGTTTGCACCTAGTATTTCTAATGCATTTTCATTATTTTCATTGGGATTTGACTCATATGTTCCACAGCACTACCTGCATAGATTGTTCACAAAAAGTGGCAACCATGAGCTGGAAGTCAAATACAGAGGTGCC
Source organism: Pseudamia nigra (assembly GCA_029823295.1). Taxonomy (NCBI): domain Eukaryota; kingdom Metazoa; phylum Chordata; class Actinopteri; order Kurtiformes; family Apogonidae; genus Pseudamia; species Pseudamia nigra. The sequence continues at coordinate 8,465 of JAQQAE010021216.1, read as the reverse complement.
AATACAATTTAACACTTAGTGGAATAACGGAATCGGTTATGCAGTATGGGAGAGTAGTGTCACACAGAATTCAACTATTTTAGTTTAACAACATTTTGGAGGAATATTCACCAGGGCCAAGTACATGACACTGATAAGCTCAGGTTAAGTGGCAACCTCCATGGCTGAATCATGAGTCAAATGTGATGTGTCAGAAAGCGCAGTACTGTTGGTGTCCACAGGGGCGCTGAGTCCAAAAGCAAATTAATCCCCACAGAGTTCCATGTAAACTTCAGAGCAAAAACACAAGTTTACAGCTTGATACACAATGACTTATTTCTTTGTAGTTTATTTCCACACTGTATGCGGATGCATTTTTCTTAAACCCTCTCATTTAGATAATACAGATCTCAATTTTTGTGTGCAATTAATTGTATTGGCTCTTTGATAGTTAGGTTTGAGCCAAAGACAGAGGAGAGACAAAAGAAAAGAGTAGACATAATGCAAAAAACAACACAGACACTGGACCGGTCCACAACCAGCAACCGCATGTCCTGAAAATCTAACTTTAGAGCCAGAGAGACCTGTGTGAAGGACAGAGGGGAGGACGCACAAGATTAAAGGGAAGACACAATGTTAGTAGCACAATATAGATGTGTTATTAACTGGCTCACAGTACACAGTGTGAGCCAGACTACTTCCAGATGTGGTCAGGCTTTTCCAATCTGATCAGTTCATATTCACACCTTGACCAAATGCATTTTAACTATCTGGATAAATGAATCAGGATTTTACTTATTAAACCTTTGGTGGAACACAAGAACAAAATAGCTTTAGAATATACCGGACCCTAATATTTTCAACCTTTTTGATATAATGCTTTCATTCATTCTAACTTTTGCAGCTTCTACAAATTAGGATTTTCCTCATGATACCTGAAATACTGAAAAAAAAATTAAAAGGAGCTAGACATACTGAATTCCTTAAAGCAAAACCAGCTAAAACTAAACTGAAATTATAAATCAAGCTAATATAAAAACTTCTGAGGTATCTTGACTGTCCGCTGCTACAAATAAAGATGATCCGGGGGTCAGCATGAAATCATGCATCCAGATCATCCATCTGTTACACCATTTCTTTTGGATATCAAATTTTCCCGATGATGTCCCATTGCTGAGACGGTTACTGATGAGAAATGTGCGGAATGCACCCATGACCAATTTTTTGTTCTCTTAAAGCGACGCAGCAGACTGAAATCTCCTCATCGCGTGTTCAGATCCAACCTTTCTGGCAATTCAATGTGCACTCTATCCCATCTAACAGCTGATCCTTAGACTTGTGTAAAATTCGACATTTAAAACTCGTCAATCTTGTGAGCTCCATGTAAATCTCCTCACCAGTTCTGTTGGTAATTTAACACTCTTGAGCTAAAGTTTAGTATATGGAAGATGTGAGCGATCCACAGTAATGTCTTCTTTTCTCGTTCCTGCCCTGTGAAGGCTCGGAATGTCTTGAATTCAATTTGTTTGTGTTTGTTTTTCATGACATCAATATTACTGAAAGTCTGTACAGAGCTTTATATTGAATGAACACAAGCAAAAGTGACCCAAACTGTCTGCAGGTTACATCAATCATGTATAATCTTATTCTGCTTTGGTGCCTTTATTTTATTTCCAGCATGGCAGAGGAGGTTTGACTCAGTGTTTAGAGAGGCAGCCTCATTACTGGAAGCTGACTGCTTTGAGTTGTTGGAAAATGTGGGTGGTGAAAGTGAAAACCTCCCTGGTGTGAATGTGTGGAGCTCATAATGTGAAGAAATGGGGGTGTGCTGAAAAAAAAAAAATCTCTTTTTCCAGATAATTAAGTTTTAAAATTTTCTGCAAAGGTGATGTGATGTTCTGTATGTTCAGCTGTGACATTCTGTTTTCATTGGACATTTTGGTGAATTTTTAAATATAACCCTCAAAACTCTGTTTGTCTTCTTATTTTTCAGCCTGTGACGACAAACACTGGGGTCCGAGCTGTAATCAGCAGTGTAAATGTGAGAATGGAGCTCTGTGTGATCCTGTCAAAGGGTCCTGTCAGTGTCTTCCCGGTTACATTGGACGTTACTGCGAGGAGTCATGTCCAGCAGGGACTTTTGGAAAAGGCTGTCTGCAGAGGTGCAAGTGTGGGACTGGAGGATCCTGTGATAAAGCAACAGGAGAGTGCATATGCAGAGAGGGATTCACTGGGACTTTGTAAGTACAGAGCCAAGGAAAAAAAAGACTCTTCAGAGTGTATGTAGCAGTACACTGTGTTGTTGTGTATATTTGGGGAATATTCTGATTTTGACGTGTCTATTTGCTTGGCCATCAACAAATATGGACCAGTTGCTCAGTTTGAAATTTAAACATGCAAATATTGTCTTTCATAACTAGAAAATAAAAAAGAACAATTCTCATCTTGCTCGTTTTACACATTACCTATCTTCTCAGTGTCACTGAATCAAAAATATCACCAGTAATATGCTGTGTTTATTCTCTTTTCCCATAAGCTACATCACACTACATCATCTCTAAATCCTACATCTGGACCTTTAAATGGCAGCCTTTTGTAAATATGTACTGGCTTCTACTGCGATTACAATTTATTTAATTGTGGGCCCCACAGAACAGATTAGGGGTGCACTAACGCTAACCAATTTGTATCTTTCCCAAGCATGCTTGTGTACATAAAGTGCAGATTGTTTAACTAGTGCGAATGTGACTTCTGTACTGGAGCATGGCACCTTTTGCTGGCCCCAGCACAGTTGAAAGAAATGGGATTTTGGATGTAACATTTGCACATGCATGACCACAAGCAATTATGTGGAGTAGACATGATACTGTACATGAAGGTCAGCTCCGGCTGCCTCTGCATGCATGCTGTGCAATTAACTGAAAATCACTGCCTTACGCAACGAAGAACCCTAGTAAAGGTTTATATCTGAAAAGAAAAAATCACAGGCTGCAAAGCAGGGCTTCACTAGGACTTTGGGATTACTGACCCCAGTGTGAGTGTACCCTAAGAGTCCATAATCTGTGTGTTAGCTGCAGTAAATGGCAGTCAGCATGGCCCCCTGTTGGAGAAGTGCAGAAGCTGTGCTGAGCAATACATTGCTGTAGAAAAAGCTGCATAAACATTCCGCAGCCATTTAAAAATGGCTGCCTAAAAATCAGTAAAAATTGACTGATTTACACAGAACAGCAAAGCTCTAAAGCATAACTGAGGTGTAAAGCACATTACATTTGACTTATAGGTAATGAAGTACAACAATACTGGTTATACTGTACAGTACATGCAAAAAATCAAATACACTGAAAAATCAACAAATCTACAAAAATCCATATGTTATTGGTGAAACCAGCTCAACTCAAAGCTTCCTGTTTTAAAATTAGGCATTTACAACAGTCTGTTCACCAACACTGAACACTGTTAATGCTACTGACATCGGTTAACTTATGTCAGTTTTAATCTGAAACCCCTGAAATGACTAAAAAAATCACAATGAAAAACAGCTGAATTTGTGAATTCTGGCAGGTTCTTATGGGAAAAGAAAACCTGCTAGAATATGGACAAAGATGTGGTGACTGGGATGAGAGCCACTTTGTAGAAAAGCAGATGAACAAAATGTCTTCAGTTTTCTTCTGGTTGAAAACTGAGGTGTGAACATTCCTAAATTGTGTGTTCTCATTTTCATCTTCATGGACTCTTTCTATTTCCTGTAAAGTTTGACATTCAGTCAAACATGTGCAGCTGAGGAAAAGATGAAATGAACACAAACAGATTGACCATGCATATTTGTTTTCCTCAAGTGTGAACTGTGTGTCCATGGATCGAGTCAACTGTCATGGCCAGCTCAAAAGGTCATGCCAAATGACAGACAATACAAAGGAATACAGAAACTAGCTCATTTATTTCCAAAGAAAATTAGTCTGTGATTTAAGTTACACAAAAACAGTAAGGTCAGTGATGTATAGAAGAGAATAAGTTGTGAATGTTGGCCTGTTACTAAAGAAAAAAAAGAATGGAAAAACAAAACACACATGGTGAGTCTGTCAAGACGGCACCCAGGGGAAGCTTTTTACAGTGACCCAAATGTTTGGCCCAGGTGCTCTTCATCAGTCAAGATGGAGGCCATGAAAACTAAACGAGCAACAGGCCTAGGGGCTGTCACACAACATAAACTGTCAAGATGACCTTTGGGATTACTTTGAGTTAACAACAAGATGACTTAACTAATTAAAAACAATGAACAACAACCATGGCTATGAACCTTTCGTGATAGAGGACAGAAGCCATTATGTTGCTCTCATCAAAGACACCACCAGACTCCAGACAGTCCAGACAGACAGTGGGCCGGTCTGATGTTTGGGCAGCAAGGACCGGTGTTGACTTTTTTTTCTTTTTTTTTCTTTTTTTGGGGGGGAGGGGGCGGTGTTAGGCCAGTCATGACACTGGGTTGATCATGTATGCTGCTACCGCTGTCTCTGGGCTGCCTCTGCCTACACGGGCAGCTCTTTTTTTCTGCAGACGTGCATTCGGTCAGTGGTATTTGAATGATGGAAAATAGAAAGTGCAACTTAGGCGCAGAGAAGGCAAAAATTAAAAAGAGGAATGCTCCAGAATCAGAAGCAACCAAATGTGCTAAAATTGGCATCTTTTTCACAAAACCGAGCTTAGTTTGAGGACAAATGAGGACGATGAAACAGACAAGGCAAGAAGAACCTTGCCTGCAAACCACCGTTCATGTTAATTAATTCTAAGTGTCTGCAGTTCCGGACCCGGGACCCTTATAAATCATGCTATATGTGCAGCAGTGCCTGAGAGCATGTTCTGTACAGTATGTAATGCAAATGTCAGTGTCTGCTACTGAACTAGGAAACCCTCTTATTATAATGCCAGATAGTATAGTGGCATAGTGGAAGCATGTTGGGCCTGTAATCCAGAGGTTGTGGGTTTGAATCTATTGTCCACAAGACATTTTCTTTTTTTTTCTTTTTTAAAATTTCCACCATGAGCCCATGAGTTGTTTATGTACATGACTTTAATAATAATAAGTCATTATATAAAGTGGGCTGGTCTGAGACATGAAACTCTAGGGCTGAAAAGTCCCAGTTCAGCCCTGTTTCCATAGGTAACCAGTCGAGGCAACAGTAGACTAAAACAGTGGTATAGTATACCGGTGCCTTCAAGTACTGTTTCAAAAGGATGTTTGACAGGAACATGAGGAATTGAAAATATTGCACACAAACTGCTACTCCAGCCTGATTCTCCAAAACGGAACCATAGCATAGACTGTGTCTATTAGGGGGCGGAGTCACCATCATGTCGCCCATTGGTTTCAGATCTGTTCTGAGGCCGGTCAGGTTGTTATTTCCATCGTCACCATTTTGGAGCTAAATACCAGATGGGACCATGTTTTAGTACAGTTGCAGGAGCATAACAGGACATGGGACTTATGGGTAAACGAATGTTGAATGTTAGCTTACTGACTCTGTAAAACTTCATAAAATAACTGCACTTGAGCTGTGCTTTAATAAATAACATTTTGACATAGCAGGTGAGTGGAGCTGTCATACAGACCTATCAATCAAACCCTAGAACAGCAGACATTTACTAGACTATTTGCAGTCGTTTTCACACCTAATAGTCCGGTGGACTGGGGTCTGGATCAGCTGGCCTGAGCTTGGATTCACAAAGCGAACCTTCTGAATAACGCATTCCCCTGCTCATTGGCTGTGTGCCAAGAATGGCATCTAGTTCTTCATACCAATAACATTTCCTGAACTGCCACTTGTAAGCATGTCACATATTGTTATACACTGTTGACAAAGTTTTTTCAACTTTGTACAGCACTGCTGTACTGTATGGGTGAATCCCAGAGCCTCCATTTTCCCACTAATTATTTTGAAAACTTAATTGTTCTTGTGGGTGCTCACTAGCAGTTGTGATATATTTTCATCTGACCATATTTCTATCAGAGCTTTTACGTCATCTTCACTTCGCATCTGACCACGAGCCATTTCTTTCTTTCATTTCACCACCATTTTTGGTTGTGTTTACCCATAATGCCCTGTGTTGCAGTCCCCTTAAAACAGACTGAGACCTACATTTTTAGGTGAACCAGAATTTGCTCCTTTGATTGGCACCAGAGTTCAACTGCACATTCAAACCTCCCCAAAAGGACTTTCTGAACAAACTAGAGTTTGATTAATCAGGACTGATGTGAATTCACCCATAATGACAGCGCAAAAGTTTAAAAATGGACTACCAGATCACTTTAACAGCCCAAGTAAAAAAAAAAAAAATTCCAGTTTAACTTATGGGCTTTTGGATTCAATTGGACGGTGCCCCTGAAGTTAAGTTCTCTCCATATTGGCCTCATTGCACAGACCTGGTCCTGGTGCTGTCCAGTTCTAATGCAACTGATACAATGACTATGGACAACTATCCTGTACAGTCTTCTTCACATGATCTGAAGTAAAAATTTTAGAGGTTTATTCCAACATTAATAGAACATATAGTCTGTTAACTTCCTGATTTTTTGAGGATCTGCATCAAATTATTGGACATCATTGTTTAGTTTTGCTCACTCTTTACATACTTGATGTTTTCAGCAAACAGTTGAGCAAAAAGAATAAGAATGAGCAAAAATTCTGCTCTTATTCAGTGGTGGAAGCAGAAGACCTGGCTGTTGTTGGCATTCAAGCTGGTATCAAATTACTGTTATTAATGCACTACCTGTGTAGGCTACATCGTGGAAACAGGGTTGTATCTTTAAAAAAATATTTGCTATTGAAAATGATAAGTTTAGTTCAATGCTTTCTTCATTTTCTCAGAAAGTCTGTCAGACACACATCTGCCTGGAACGACAGTAATATCTGCTCACATCGAAATTTTAAGATGGAAAAAAACCCTAATGTAGTCCACTGAAGAGCATGAGTCATGTGTTACGCCCTGTTTTTAGATGCCCCTCAGGATGCGTAAGCAATGAAAACTCTTCCCCACTAGATATTAGTGGAAACTCTTCTACTGCCAGTATGAAAACACAACACACCAGGCTAAACTAAATAAGAAGAGCTTGGCAACAGAGCGCTCCTTGATGAATTGTGTACATGTGAAGTCACTCCATGTTATTTTAGCTCCAGGGTAAATTAGGAACTATAACATCCCTGCAAAGAGTTGCATAACTCAATATTGTAGCCAAGTAATCTGATTGGTCAAAGACACGCTCCAACCAGGCGGTGTCCAATACTACAAGAGCAGCCAAGTTGCACAGTAATCAGCAAGCTACCGTAACTGTAGGATTTTTTTCTTCTGCGGTTTAAGCTGCTGACTTTCCCAGTTTTCTTCAGTGTAGTTTTTGGATGGTTTGAATTGTGTGTGTGTATACTCTGCAACCACTCTGGAGTTTGTGCATGTTTGAGCCATGAAAGCATCAGAATTGATCCGACTAATGTTTGTGCTGACTAACAAAGTTCTGTAGAACACTCTTAGACAAGAGCAGTTACTTTACTCATCCGGAATGTCCCCAGATATGTTTTAACTATACTGCTCCAGTAAGCTGTCATTTAGCCTCTACTCCCTCCTGTTCTCCAGCTGTGAGAAGGCGTGCCCAAGGAGTCGATGCCCGGCACGATGCCCATGCCAGAACGGAGGCATCTGTAAGGGGAAGGGGATCTGTGACTGCCCCCCTGGATGGACGGTATGTTGCAAAACCTACTGCTATCTGAGGTTGTTAACCAGATTTTTAATTCAGTTATACCAAGGGTCTGTAACCTGCTCTGGGGCCATGGCTCTTTAGCCCCTCTTCAGTGGCTCCTGAGGCTTTGACCAGTTATAGAAGTAACACATGATAATAAATCAAAATGAACACAATAAGAAGAAAATCCACAAAAAGAAGGAAAAAGTAACCTCCATAACAAAAAGACAAAACTGATGCAAATGACCTGCAAAACTGAACAATATAGTAAACTGTAAAAGGCAAAAAAGTCTGAGCAAAAAATCGTGAAAATTAACCAAACCAAAACAAAAAATGACTAAAATAATAAACCAAGTGAATGGAAATGAATAAAACTTTATCAAAATAAACAAAATAATCAACAAGATGAATGAAAAAAGACAAGTAAATGACAACATACAAGCAAATGAACCGAAATAATGAGAGAAATAATGAAAAAAAATAGATAAAATAATTAAAAATGGAGAATGAAGAAAACAAAACAAAATTAAACAATATCATATTAAGCAATCAAAGGTAAAAAAAAAAAACTCAGAAAATGAACAAAAATAAGCAAAGTTATAAACAAAATTATGACAAAGATTAAAACAAACCTCAGCAATGAAGCCGTCAGGGGGTGACAAGCCACTGTTCTTTCTTACACCGGTCCCAAGCCCGGATAAATGCAGAGGGTTGTGTCAGGAAGGGCATCCAACGTAAAACCTATGCCAAATCAAACATG
>JAQQAE010021215.1:0-10510 GCA_029823295.1 Pseudamia nigra | reverse complement strand
TTTTTACTTTAAGTAAGGAGCCACATGCATTTCAGAGTCTGATATAGCATGCTCAGTGCTTTATAAATTCACCGTAAGGTTAGGATCAAAGGTCCTAAAAATGTGGCACTACAGGCACTTTTTGGCCTGAAATGTTGATGCAAGGTGAGATGGATCAATGCTTTCATGTTGCTTATGCTAATCATTACCATAACATCCAAATGTCACAGCAGAAATTGAGAAATTTCAGACTAAGGAACTTTTTCCAGCCTTTTACCGACCACTTTTCCTTCATCCATTTCAAGTGTAGCCTCAATTTCTATGTTCTTAGCTGAAAGGGTGTCACTCGGTGTGGTATCCTGTGTGTAGCCCATTTGCTTCAAACGGTCAGTGTCAGTAGATGCTCTTCTGCATTACTCCGTTACTGCCGCCTATCCACCAGCTCAAACCAGTCTGGCCATTTTCCTAACGTCTGGCATCAACAAGGTATTTACATCCAGAGAACTGTTGCTCACTATCTGCACAGACTGGTCACCCCCCTCCCCCCACCACCCCCAGGACATCCCCTGTTTGTCCCACTGCCATAAGGAAGGAGCAATAGAGCAATTAAAACCCAGACGATCAAGCAGTGAAAACGCTTTTTCTCTAGAGGTGTAGCCTCAATCACTCCCTCCTCCACACACATTGAACTTTACTGCACATATAATTACACTGCACTTATGTTTTTATCTGTATACATTTTAATTTTTTTATTCACAGCATATTGCCTCTTCTTATAGATATTTTATCTTAGACTAGCATTTATTGTTTTATTCTGCCTGACCTGTTGAGTCCATGTTTACTTGTGTTTACAATGACTAATAAGGTTTCTCTACTCTACAAACAAAATTAATGCACATTCACACGAGGCTTTTGTTTGGACTTACCTGCAATGAAGGTGTACGCTGCCAGTATGTTACTAAGCAACGCCATCTCCTGCGAGACCACCCTCACTTCCATATTTGGGCTTGCTGTTGGTGGTGCACTCATCATGGGGTTTTGGTAAATCCCTTGCAGAGGTCAGAGGCATTACCAGGAGCGCATTCTGTTGAGATGAATTAGAGGAAAACACACAAGAAGAAAAAAGGAGAAAGAAACGATGAAAACAGTGATCAGAATTTTCACAGGAGCTCACTAGTTCATAAAATCTGTGTCGGAACTGAATTACTTTATTTAATAATGGAAACAAAAAAACAGTTTAGTGTTGAGCAATACTTTAAGGCACGCATTTGACAAAAATAACTCCAATCTGTCCCATTTATCCATACCAAGTCTTATGTTTGAACTAGTCAGTGTGATTTAGTTGCCATTTAATGAATTGTAGTTGATAACAGACCATGTTTGACTTTTTACTACTTAAACAATCAATTCAAACATCAATCCACACTTTTTATAAACAGGTCAGATCTGTCAACCTGTGATGTTTAACGGGAAAAACAACCATGAGGCATTCAGGTACTTTCCCCAGAGTCACAAACCAATATCAAATATAAAATCACATAATTACATACAAGTTTTCACAAAGACCTGCTGTAATATAACATGACAAACTGCTTATCGTCCCAGTTTTCTGATTGGGAAGATAAGCAGATTTAACTTGGAAACAAGTTTGCAGTAAAAAAGGTAAGTGAGAAGAGGAGAAAAAGATTTTAATAAATAAAGATGCCTAACAGAGACTTTTGGAAATTTGGAAACTGATCTTGACCAATTTTTTTGAAATGTGTTGATGGAATGAAATTTAAAATGAGCATGTGATTTTCAACAAACAACTCAATCTCTCAGTTTTGTCATCTTATATGATTTTTTTATGCCAATTTCAAATACAGGTACAGGTAGTTCTCGCAAATCTGCACTTAGTGTTTCTATTTACATTTTACATGATTGTTTTTGGAAACAAAACTGCACAGGTTTATAAGGATGGGACTTTTTAACTTATCTATTTCAAGTTGTTATTGTTACTGACTTTAACTGATGCTTAAAGTGAATCACAGACTTAATCTGCACACAATTGTCATGTGTCAGGATTATTTATGTGCCTGTTTCACTGCAAACCATCAATTATGATCCATGCCAGGGATTTTATGGTCAAACATAATTTCCAACTCTCAAGCAGAGATAGAGACAAATAGTTTCATATATTATTGTGTCAAGACATGTAGCACCAGGCTGTTACTTCACCTCAAGTTCCTCCCATTCGCACAGATTTATCTACTCTGTGAATCTGATGGATATATTATGTGCCTAAAATATCAGTGCTAGTCTAAAGAAACTCAGTATCTGATGGAAGAAACTAAACTTGCTCACTGCAGCACCTGAATGAACCTCTGTTACCCTGCACTACTACTGACTTTGTAGAAGTAGATGAGTTACTTGAAGCTGTGCTGCATTCACATGCACTTCCACTAATATAGAAATTAAGAAGAAGCCCAAATAACAATAGATGTGTAATGAAAATTCTTGCATTGTTCTGGCTTTGTTTTAACGCTGAAACCAATCACTTAAATTATACGTAGGTTTATGGATCTCCACTCTGCAAAAGAGTAAACACAATATGTGAGAATAAGAGATCTGAGCCTGTTCTGAAGGTACTGTTCTCTCCGGTTATATCCACTCACTCATTTGTAATTGAGTGAATTTAATCCTGCCTACATCAGCTTCAGATAGTGGAGTGCGCATCTCACTCGTGATACTTGAATATGTCTTATAAATAAGTGGGAAGTGGTGCATGTTGCTCTTAATGAATTTGCAATTAACATTTTCTGATATTTTAAGATTAAAGATCTTATTGATATGCAAGTGCAATGATATTTTCTTTGCAACAAGGAAATGCCAGATGTTATACTGTATATCTAGCATCTGTATATGAACTCGACTCAGTGTAAATGAAGCTGTTAATGCTCGCAGTTTGATTTGTAATAAGCAGGAGTGAGTAGCACTTGAGTTCATTTACTCTGTTACATGTACAGTACTTGAGTATTTTTGTGTACCCCTGAGAGTACTGGTTTTGAAAAGTACATTTTACTCTTACTCAGTTGCATGTGTGATGAAAAAAATTACCTCTACTCCAAGCTGTGGAAACCAACATACAAAAAATGAGCAAAAATTAACCAAAAAAGGGAAAAAAAATGAACAAAATTAGCTACAAATGAACAAAAATAATCAAGGAAATTAAAAAAAGCAAATGAACACAAAAACCAACAAAATTGCCAAAAATGATTAAAATGCAATGATCAACAAAATGATAAAAAATGCACAACAAAGTGAACCAAAAAACATTCAAGTTAAGCAAAATGAACAAAATAATCAAGTAAGTTAACAGCAATTTACAATGAAACCAAGTAAATCAACAAAATATGCAACAAAATGGTAAAAATAAAAAAAACATAAAAATAATTTTTAAAAAATCAAATTAACAAATATCAACAAAATATGCAAAAATTAGCAAAATAAAATAAAATCTTGATATTTGACAGCAGACAATGTTTAACATCATGTATTTTTACATTGGACTGGTTCTGGATTTGACACTGTATTGATGACAATTACTGTGCTCCTTACATTGTTAGTACCTGTACAATAGATGTCAAACACAGTATATTATTTCAAATTTTTTTTCAATTCAATTTTATTTGTATAGCGCCAATCATAATCACTGATTATCTCTAGGCGCTTCACAATTTGAGGCTGAGACCTCATGACTATACAGACGATCATTTGCATTCACAACTATGGCATACAATTAACATGATTATAGTTGTGGGAGGAAGCCGGAGAACCCGGACAGAACCCACGCAGACACGGGGAGAACATGCAAACTCCACACAGAAAGGACCTTCTAGCTGTGAGGCACAAGTGCTACCCACCGTGTCGCCCTATATTTGGGTTTAACAAAACTCACTACGTGCTCTTAATCAAGTACTTATACTTCTCATTCAGTCACTGTAATTATAATGTAACAATACTTTGACTTAATGCTATTTCTGTTTAATACACCCACCACTCACAAAAAGAGCTAAGTGATTTTAGAGCTGATATGCTCATCATTTGCTGGGCTCCACAGTTACTTTTATATAACAGTATTGCATGACATAAAATCCAGATTTTGCACTGAAGCGTGACTCTAATTTCACTAAAACTGTGACGTTCCTTCCTCTGCTAGACGTGTATTACTGATATTTTTCACCAACATCTCATAATGTTCTTCACAAAACCAGTTTCTTCTTCCAAATATTATTATATTCTGCAGAGATGAGTATTAATGTCTTTCATAAACAACAACACAGAGCGGAGGAGTAGAAAAAGACAGATTATTTTATGTCCCTTTTGGTAGAATTGGTTAATTTCAGGATTGTCCCCAGCTGATGAGTCGTCTCATTACATGCAAATGTTAATACACTCACTATTCACGAGCTTTGGCTTTATTAAACTCAGTACTGTCATTTGGTTCAGGATTATGAAAACACACCAGCATTTATAACCAAAACTAAGTGTGGTTGCTAAAAAAGTGAAAACCTGGAAAATTGTGAGGATGTAATTTGGGGGGATTTGCATTTGTCTTTAGGTGATATGCAGCGTTTTTGTCTCTTGTTTCAATAACTGGTTTATTTTGATTATTTGCTAATTTTCATAATTTGTTCATTTTTACTAATTTTCTTGATTTGTTTTATTCGCTTTTGCTCATTTTCTTGATAATTTCCTTCATTTTTTGTCATTTTCTTAAGTATTTTGTTCATTTATACTAATTTTTGTAATTATTTTTTCACATTTGCTCATTTTATTAATTATTTTGTTCATTGTTGCTAATGTTCTTAATTTTTCTTGATTTTTACTGATTTTCCTAATTATTTTGTTCATTTTACTCATTTTTTGAATTATTTTGATTCATTTTTGCTCAATTTCCTATTTATTCTGTTCATTTTTGTTCATTTTCTTGATTATTTTGTTCAATTTTGCTCATTTTCTTGAACTTTTTTCATTTTTACTCATTTTCTTGATAATTTTTCTTATCTTTATCATTTTGCCCAAAAATGCACAACAAAATGAATAAAATGAGCTCCAAAATGAGCAAAACAATGAAAAACATCAAAAATGACCATTGAAATGGAAATGAACAATACTATACTGTATATAAAAATGATGATAGCAATAATATAAAGAAGAAGCAGAAGAAGAATGAACAAAAATAATCAGGGAAAATAATAAAATATCCACAAAATAATGAACAAAATAATAAACAAAATGGATGGAATTGAACAAAAATAAGCCAAATAATCAAGATAATGAACAAAATAAAAATTCAAAATAAACAGAATCATCTCCTAAATGAACCAAATAATCTTGAAAATGAACAATAGTACCGTTATTTATGTAAGTCATGAATTGGAACTGTTTTCCAGCTTTTAGGACAAAATCGGTGAATGTACCATCACTGCTGAAACACTGAGAAGCTGTTAAGTTGTGAAGCTGTCACTTGTACAGATAAAAAATGAATGACGCTCTCTTGAGATCAAACTGGCCTAGATTTTTAGAGGATGTTTTCCATGTTAAAACCCTGAAACAAAAGAAACTGCCCCTGTGACCTGACATCACACAGGAGCACACATTGTTCATGCCACTGTAAGCATTTGCCTCATAAAATGCAGTTCTGTGCCTTTCATGTTCATTTGCACATACAAACACCACGGGCCTATAATTAAAGCAGGCACAAAGTGAGACATCAACACACAAAGTGAACAAAGTAGCAACAAGACAGCAAATCACATGACACTGCTGTGCACAAAACGAGACCCTCCAACATAACATACCCTCGAAGCCATGCTAACTCCATTAACTGTCAGGGTCGTTTTGTGCTGTTGTATGTAAATGCTGCAGGACGTGGCTGCCCTTCGCTCCTCCTCTCCCACTCACTCTATTTTTGTCTGTATTTGACAATCTGGGTTACACTTGATACAGCAAGAATCATGTCATGCTGTTACCTATCATTCATAAGCTGCGTTGAATTTTGATTGTAGTGATTGACCAAAATGTTACTAATAGAAGTCAATAGGAGGGCCATATCTAGAAACACATTAAAGATAATAACCACTTTGAGCCAGAACAGCATTACGTATTCAGTTTGTTCATTTTTATGTATGTGTAGTAAAAATATGTGTATAGTTACATTTAACAAAGTATCTGCAGAGCCCCCTGCTCTCATACGCTTAGACTCCTGCTCATGTACAACTTTGTTAGAACGAACTATGCGTCAAAACCTTCCACTTGTCTGTTAGACCCCATCCCAACTAAATGATTTAAAGATGTTTTTCCCTTAACTAGATCTGATAAACCAGACTTTGTCATGAGGCTACTGTATGTGCCACAGGCCTTTAAAACTGCTATGAATAAACCCATCCTTAAAAAGGATAACTTTGACCCAGGTTACTTAGCTAATTTCAGACCCATTTATAACCTCCCATTTCTAGCAAAAGTCCTTGAAAAGAACTGTTGCAAAGCAGCTTCAACAGCATTTACACAGAAATAATCTGCACAGCACTGAAACTGCACTAGTGAAAGTTATTAATGATCTTCTATTAGCTTCAGATAATTGAGTAGTTTCAGTTACTTTTGGATCTCAGTGCTGCTTTCGACACTGTCGATCATAACATTCTGTTACACAGATTAGAACTAGTGGTCGACCGATTATCGCCCGGGCCGATTATCTGTGCCGATATTTGGAATTTTGACATATATCGGTATCGGTGTTGTTTAAATCTGATGGGCCAATATCAAGAAACCAATTAAACACTGGGTTAATTCGGCTCAGCCGCCCCAATCTCTCTCCTGCCGCCTCTGTCTCCAGCATTGTTCTGCCCACGGCGCCATCTGATTGGTTAAGCAAGCCAGTATGTGTAACCCATGTGTATGTCCTCACATACACACACACACACACGGCAGAGAGGTAGCATTTTCTTGTGTGGACAAGGTCCGGAGAGCGCAAACATGTGTCAAAGGTAAACGCAGAAAACTCTCCTGAAATTGTAATAAACATCCCAGTTCTCTATGTCTACTAACGTTACAGTGTGCATCACAATAGAGTGGAGTAAACATTAGCTGCCGCAAACGTACAGTACCTCCCGACATGTCTGTGAATTACTTGAAAGAAGTCAAACAGTCCATGATAGTAAAAGCCTGTGTGTGCGTCTGTGAAGATTCTCAGTCATCCAGGTCATAGTATCCAAGGCGTGTGGTATTTCCAGTCCAGTCCTGTGTGTGTGGTTGAGAGAGAACACGTAAACGCAATTCACTCTTGTTTTCTTGTAGGGAAACACGCTAATGTGATTAGTTTATACCATTGTTATGACCCCCTGGTCATCATGTGTATAATGTGTGTTTTCTGTGCAGCGCTCCCTCCCTACCTGAGGGGGGTGCATTTCACTTGATTGTGTGTGTTTTCAGGAAGCGGATGTGCAGAGAGAATGGTGCGAGAATTGACTATAAAATGACATCATCAGATGACAGCGCCAGGCTCGCCTCTTTCGTTTCTAACCTGTGCTTCGTGATTGTGATTAATTCGACTGTGTTTTGGTTTAGACTCGGATTGGCTTTTTGACTCTGCATTTTGTATTTTCGGATTGGACTTTGTATGATTGATTGTAAATAATTCTAAAAATATATATTTTGTACATAATCACATTCCAAATTCAGCAGTCCTGGTGGTGGTAGGGGTGAGAAGTTGTTTCTTTTGTACACCGTTTTCTCCTGTTTATACTTAGGGAGTTTCAGGTAAGAAGCCTGTATTTTGTTTTCTATTTTAGTTCTGTCAGGTTATTTAGTTGTGTGGATAAAGGTTTGTTCTGGTTGTTATTTTGGCTGTGCTCAACCTGAAGTTGTATTTACCTTTTGTGTAAATAAATGTACTACCTGGACTGCACTTTACGTGACCACTGGTCCTCCTTGGGAGCGGGAAAGAGGGAAGACTCATTTTAATATATATGTTACGCCGGTTCCCCGTAGGCTGGACATAACAACCATAACGTTAGTTTTCCTGTCTGGCTGTAAACACTCAGAAGACAATGTATTATCAATGGGTGGAATGTGTGTAATGTGGAGGATAGTGTCTGTTTGCATGAAAGTCACATAAAAATCTCTACAGCTCACGACTACTACAATAACTTGTGAGTCTAGGATCCATGCACTTCTCGAGCTATTTATTTTCTATTTGTTTGGGTAAATAAACATGCTTTAGGCATTTGAACCAAGTTACACTTTTACACTTTTTACTGCAAATGAATATCGGCTCCAAATATTGGTTATCGGGTTCTTTAACTACTAATAATTGGTATCGGTATTGGCCCTGAAAAACCCATATCGGTCAATCACTAATTAGAACACTCTAAACTGGTTTTAGTCATACTTCACAGAAAGATTTCAATTTGTACATATTAATGACCAGTCACCCACACAATCTAAAGTTAGTCATGGCATTCCACAAGGCTAAGTACTAGGACCGATACTTTTTACACCATATATGCTGCCTTTAGGTAATATCATAAGAATACATGGATTGGGTTTTCATTGTTATGCTGATGACACACAGCTTTATCTCTGCATGAAACCTGACAAATTAAAAACTACTTCTACAAAATTCCATGCTAGTCTCAAAGACATAAAGGCCTGGATGAGGTCTAACTTTTTCCGGCTGAATGAAAATAAAACTGAATGTATTGTAATAGGCCCAAGGAATCGAAGAAGTACACTCCCTAATGCCTTCCTTAAGCTAGACAACATTTCAGTAGATTCCAGTGCAGTTGTGAGGAACTCCGGGGTGATTGTGGATAAGGATTTATCCTTCAGGTCTCAAATAAAACAGATGTCCAGAACTGCCTTCTTTCATCTACATAATGTTGCCAAAATTAGGAATGCCCTGTCCCAAGAGGATGCAGAAAAATTAATCCATGCATTTGTCGTGTCGAGGCTGGATTATGGTAACTCACTATTGGCAGGATGCCCAAATAAAGACATAAAAAGACTCCAGCTGATCCAAAACGCTGCAGCACGAGTCAGAAGGAGAGATCACATTTCTCCAATACTAGCTGCTCTTCATTGGCTACCTGTAAAATTTAGAGTAGAATTTAAAATCCTCCTCACAACTTACAAAGCCCTAAACAATAAGGCTCCAACCTTATTGTTCCCTACAAACCAATCAGAACTCCCCACTCTCAGAGTGCAGGTCTACTTGTGGTTCCTAGCATCTCTAAAACTAGTCTGGGAGGCAGAGCTTTCAGTTACCAAGCTCCTCTCCTGTGGAATCAACTTCCAAAGTATGCAGACACTCTTTGTACCTTCAAAACTAGACTTAAAACTTTCCTTTTTGACAAAGTGTATAGTTAAGTCTAGGTCAGGTGAGCAATTAATCTTCCCTTACCTCTGCTGCATGGTCCTAGGCTGCTGGGCGACAGTGATGCACTGAGCGTCGCTTTCTGTCCCTTTGTTAAACTCTTCCCCTTCCTCTCACTCTCTCTGCTACCATCTCCCTCTCTCCTCCCCTCTCTCCCTCTCCATATTCTCTCTCCATCTCCCACTCTCGCTCTAGTCACCTCTCTTTCTCTGTCCCTCCCTCCCCTCCTTCCTACTTTTTATTTGCATTCATTCTCACATCATCTATATTGTGATACTGACTTGCATCTTCTCTGTAGTTTTGTGTTTCCTCCCTCTGCCCTAGGTCTCTAGGTCTCTAGGGTTCCTGATGTCCTTGCTGTGTGTTTGCTGGTTGTGGACCGGTCCAGTATCTGTGCATGTCACCCAGTTTCTGTGTTGTTATTCTATCTCTATTCTTTTCTTTTGTCTCTCCTCTGTCCACTAACCCCAACCAGTCGAAGCAGATGGCCGCCTACCCTGAGCTGCTGGTTCTGCTGGAGGTTTTTCTCTTCCATGAAAAGAAGTTTTTCCGTTGCCCCTGGCTTGTTCTCGGTGGTTCTGTTGGGTTTACTCTCTGTATTGACTTGAGGTCTCAGCCTTGAATTGTCAAGCACTTAGAGATAATCGTCAATTATGATTGCCATTATAAAAATAAAATTGAATTGGACTGAATATGTGAGGAAGCTCCATGATACATAACCTTTCCTAGATATTATGTACAGTATGTAAATGTAGTTCACATTTACATTTCTCTGGAAATGCTGTTCAAATTGCAATTCTGTAAGCTTTAGAAAGATCTTGCTCTGCAGAGAAAATCATAAACAGTACATAGTCTAATATTCATGAATGTAAATAGTGAAATTCGTCATGTTTCAGAAATTCATCATGTTCTGCAGCCCCTTTATTTTTTAGAATGATTTCATGTTCTGGTAGACATTTGTGTTTTGGAACCCCTTCATGTTCCAGTACCTGTTTGTATTCTGGATGCTCAATCTATCCTCTCTGACTTTGTCTCCAGCGCATCTTACATGTGCTGTCCCTCTGATGTACTCATTCCTGATCCTATCCATCCTCGTCACTCCCAAAGAGAACCTCA
>JAQQAE010021214.1:0-10511 GCA_029823295.1 Pseudamia nigra | reverse complement strand
CCAGTCCAGTCGATGAAAGAAAAACCACACGCCTTGGATACTATGACCTGGATGACTGAGAATCTTCACAGACATGACGTTTACGAATGTTAAACTACAGTCATTAGTTCAATGTAATCAGTCGTGCAATACTATCACAGAGGTAATCTTTAAAACAGATGTAAATATACAGAATGTGCAATATTGCTGTCAGTGAAACTGTTAATGTTATTGGTTCAGGAGTGTGAAGGCCTGTGAAAAAAAAACTGTTTTTGAGTTTGGTTGTCCTTGCTTTACTCCTGTAGCTTCTGCCAGGCGGCAGGAGTGAGAAATGAACGATCATTTCTTAAAGTGGTGGTCTGTCTTTTCTCTTTACTGAACTGTTTACTGTAATATAAATTTGTACAGTAGTTGTAGATGCACTACATATATCTCTATATCTGTATCTCTCTTTTGTCCTCTGTACAAGACAACTGATGGTGTAAAGCACATTCCGAAGGCAAGAAACAGCACAAATTAGCTCTCAACAAGGCACACCTGTCCAATTTCAACATGGTGGTGTATTGAGAATCCTAAATATTCAGACTATTACTGTTTCAGTCACATAATTAATTTGCAACAACTTTTTCAAGGATTTTACAAGTGCAGGGGAGGTTAACAGGATATTGGTCTATATTTGGCTACAACACCTGGGTCAAAAGTAGACTTAGAGGTTAGAAGCAGAGGTTTAATTACAGCAACCTTAAAAACCTGTGGTCCATAACCTCTTATAAAAATAGATTCACCGATCCACTGCCTTGTCTTTCAGGGGTAAACAAGATGTTAAGTTTAGAAATTTCAGTTGATCTATTATCAACAACATACTGCAGTTCAATGTTTTGAAAAAAAATCACAAGGCACACCACCAACCAAAAATGTAAAAAAAAAAAACGACACTCTGTAGCCTAATACACTATATACAGTATAATGACAATATAGTCTCTCAATGTATTTATACTCAGTGTGAAACCTGGGCCTGTCTGGATGAACACAGAGCTGATATCTTGGCAGGAATTGAAGAAAGACACACATGAAGCTCTTCATCAACAGCTCTCAGTCTCTCTCTGTTTTTAGTTTTCATAGCAGTCAGGCTTGAAAAGCTCACCTCACACAGCTATGTTGTGGAAAATGGGAGCAATTTCAAAATAGCTTTTTTTTTTCCAGAATGGGAAACTCCTTGGAAGCAGTCAACCAAAATGTGTCCAAAGGTAGATCAGCAAAGCTTAGCTTTAAACCACGATCTTGTCTCAGTTCCGTTAGTTCCTCCTGCTCCTCCTCATGTCCTTTTCAAAATCTGCTGCTAAACTACTGTATGTGGGTCCCTAACCCAGTCAGTGAAGGCTTAAGAGAAATAAAATGACAACTTCTTCTCAAGAGTTTTCAGATATTTACCCATTATCTTGCACAATGCCGCAGTGTTGACATCTTGCCTTTACCTGGTGAATGGGAACATTTCAAGGTTGGCACTTTCCACACGTTGTTGCCAGAGGTGCACCTTTGAACGGAATCCATTTATTTTATCTGTACTTGTGAGCAGGTTTTCATTTCGGCCTTGCATCCACGTGTTAAGTTCATTCATGTGATGAAAATACAGTATCTGCCAGGTACAGTATGCCAGCTTTGCACACCACTCATCACTTCCAAGCAGCTTTGCGTAATCAGACCCCTCATTTGTCAGAAACACTTTCAGTTCCTCCTGCAGTTCATACACACAGGCCGCTCAAAAACCATTGGACCTCCGTATGAAACAACAAGGCTTTATGCTCCGCTCCCATTTCCTCACACAAAGATGCAAATTTCACAAGTCGTGTCTTAGCAAAGTTTACCATGCGCACAACATGATCCAACACAGGAACTAGGTCTGCTGGTAAAGTCTTGGCAACAAGAGCTTCAGAGTGTAAAAAAACAGTGCATAACAATCACATTTGGGTGTCTCTCTTTCACTCTGTTTACAAAGCCTTTGTTGCGTCCAACCATGGCTGCGGCTCCATCAGTGCAGACACTTTTCCCACTTAAGTCCTCCTTTTTTTCTGGCAGTGTCTTGCAAAATAGGAAGTTTTCTCTGATGGCATCTCCATCCACAAAATGTACATTGGCCAAGAGTTGAGCATGTCCACTAATATTTGTAGACTCATCAAGTCACAAATTTCTTACTGATGCGGATCTTTTCCAAAACCACACTTTGGATGTCTGCAGACATGTCATCAATACTAGCAATTGCTAGCAATTGTGTTATCTGAGAGAGGGACTTTGGCTATTTCTTTATCCATTTTGGGTCTGAGCATCTCATTTACAATGGCTTTGCAGGCAGGTAGTATTAATGACTTTTTTGATTTAGCTACAAGCTCAGCAATGTGGTAACTAGCTTTAAGGGCTCGCTCGTTTGCCTTTGTGGTTTTTCTCATTAAAGTTGCCTGTTTCTCCGTGTTTTCACACAGGCAAACAAAATAGTCTGCATTCTTGCGACGGGTGTTTCGTTTGGAGATGCCATTTGAGCTTGCTTGGGACCATAGCACTGTTGAATAGCTTTTCATCACACATCAAGCACAATGGAGTAAATTCAAATGAAAGACAGCTTTCATTGTATTGCCTTGAGCTCACAATCTTTGCTTTATTTTGACCTCCACTCTTACTAGGGCCTTCATCTGGGTCCAAATTTTGCCCAGGGTCCAGTTTGGAGTGAACATTTTTTGTTTTCAAAAACTTCTCCACCACTGTCATTGTAGTCTCCCTAGCCACAATGCTACTGTCACTGCTACCTGTCACATGCATGCATCACTAATTCGCTTGTCTCAAAGTAATTAGAGACAATTAGCAATTAGCTACCTGCTGCCACCTACTGATACGGAAGAGTATTACATCCAATAATGATCTGCCAGTGACACAGACACTCGACAATGTAATATTATTTGCAGAAAATAATTCGTTCATTTTTCATTTCTTTAGACCAATTAGGTGAAATTGGATAATTTCCCACAGTACACGCAACGATCTCTTACGGCACACTAGTGTGCCGCGGCGCAGTGGTTGAAAAACACTGCTGTAGTTGACTAAATTCAATGCTACAGTAAAGTTAATTAACCAACATTACGTATGTTACAGATATCTGTTTTTACTTTGAATCATTGTCAGTGTAATTTTCTTTTATGACAAGATGCTCTTAAATGTCAATCTATAATGCAATACAAGGTGAAAACATTCCATAGGCAGTGTAGACTGTTTCGTGACATTGAAGTAAATAGAATGAAATCACTTCCTTAAGTTCAGTGCATTATCAGATTGACATTTACAGTGGTGATTTTTCCCCTAAAGGCTGTGTTGGCAGAATAAAGGGCAAGCAGATGATATAAATAACAGAGACTGTTTAAGTTTAGATCTGTGGTTAATAAGCTTTAGTGGAAGATTGTTGGCACTCCTCCTCATCTTTGTTCCGTGCTTCCAGGAATGTGACAGTCGATATAATTAGGGGTCATTTAGACATATTTTGTACGGCAAGATTCAGGGAAAAAGAATCGATTTCTGTGTAAAAGAATCAATCTGATCATCACTTTGTGCCAAATCCTGTCAGACATTTTGGTGAGAAAATCTGTTATTTTATTGTCAATATTTGATTGTCTTATTTTTTCTGCTAGTGCACTGGTATTAAGTTGTATTGAGCTCCTATCAACAGATTTTTTATTTGTCATTTAGACTGTTGAGGAGCAGACTTGGAACAGATTTGGGAGGGATTGTTAAAATTAATTTTTTTAATAAACTCAGCCATGTTTGTCATTTCATAGAAGTTTAATACAGTCCACTTTAGGTGAAACTGAAACTGTTAATAAGGATAAAACAATGCACTTTATTAACCTCACATAACATTTATTTTAATTTCTTTTACTTGATGATGAAATCTTCAGTTGTGCTTTGTTGCAGTGACTTTTATTTGCCAGGCTTGGGTGAGGAGACAAAATGTTTTTTAAGACTAAGCTGTAAAGGATTGTGTAATGAATTGTAATGCAGTGTAACCACTGCTACTTTGTTTTATGGTGACTTGTAAACCACTGGGCAATTTGTGCATGGCACTAATGAAGAAAACAGTCTTCAATATGAGACACAGTGGCCAGGTTTTCTCCACTTATTCCAGTTGTCTATGAAACCCTCATTGTTTGCTGGAGGCCACCGCAATGGCCATCTGTTCAATGACATCACTCAGGTGTAAATGGATGCAATGTGGATATGGATTTATATATGTGGCACTTTACAATGTGTCTCATTCAAAGACAGACACACACCGCAAACAAGAACACCTGGATCTTTCAATCTTTACCAAATCTGTGGGTAAAATTAATTAATTTAAATGAAGCACAATGAATGAATGATGAGTAAATGAACAGGAATTTATGTCAGCCATATGAAACACAAAATAAAACATTTTTATAATTTACAATTCATACAATTTAGGTTATTTCAACAAAGGAGTGGAGAAAAAAGTAAGTAAAATAATAATAATAAGTGTAACAAAATTGCATTTGCCAACATTGAAGGAGTAGGAAGAAGTGTACACTATAACCACTATCCTAACCATTCTCCATCATCTAGTACGTATTCAGTTTACTGCAGTAATTTACTTAATCAATTCATTTTCATTCCTAAATCCATATAATTTCTACAATTTCTGCACACTATGTATATGAACATAGTGCTTCACAAATATATTAGACCACCTGTCCTTTTTGTCTCAAAGATCATTTAGCATCATGAAGATCTTTCATGTGACTCTTTCCTTTTCAGTGAGCTCTATGTTTTACTCTTTTGAAGAGCAGTGAAGAATTTCAAACTGATTTCACGTTTTTATACCCCAATTTGAGCCTGAGAAGACAAACTAACATCTAACCACCAAAACTCTTTTTTTCTGCTCAGGAATGCAAGTATAGCAAATAACTTTAATTTGACATTTTTCATCCAAAAGTAATAATGTACTTTACTATTTTTCCTGCATTTGTATTAAAATGATGAATTTAAAAAATAATGTATTTAATTAAGGGATAATCCAAGATTATCTCTAGCCACTTCACAATTCAAGGCTGAATCTGAAGACAATATGGAGAGAAAACCAAACAGAGCCTCAGAGAGCAAGTCTAGGTGATGAGGAGAAAGGTAAAACTTCCTGTAACGGAAGAGAAAAACCTGCAGCAGAATGAACAGCAGAACAATGTTTCACTGAACTATGACACGTAGTTAATAATAATATGAAACCAAATAATACATTATCATTGTGGAGGTTGACACCAAGTTAGTGTTTCACTGAATGTGGAGGAACAAAGTAGAATCACTGAATCCTATGAATAATGGAAGAATGTGGCAAACACCATTTTAGGTAGAGTATTAATTCAAAAAGCCTAAATGATTTCCTTCTTCAGTTATTACATTCGCAAGATAGGTGTGGACACTGCCTGTCCATCCAGTGCTGTTAATTAAGGACGAAAATAAACAAAACTCCTACAAATCATCTAAATATTGATCTAAATGTGGAGTATTTTTCTTGATTTTTAAATTTTCTTGTTAATTTCTGTTAATTTTTTGTTTATTTCCTTCATTTTTTTGTTCATTCTTGTTCATTAATTGATTATTTTGTTCTTTTTTGGTTAGCTTTGTTCATTTTCTCAATATCATAATAGTAAAACTGAATGTTTTCTTATTTTTCTACCCACATTTTTGTTATTAGAGTGCATTTCTTCTGAAATTGTGTAAAAATCAAACAATAAATCTTTTAAATATGTTTAATCCAGCTTTGTACATAATAAAACTACCTTCAGCCTGTACATAAATGTGGCAAAACCACTTTTAAACAATCATCTCAAGCCATTCTCAATTTCGAATGAAGCCTAAAGCTAACAATCGTGCCCTTCAGTCTTTCCATGAAACAGGTTAAAGCTTGCTAAAACAGGTCACAAATAAATAATTGAATTCTAAACAGGACTAATTTATTCAATATCAGCATCTGTTATTCATACAGGAGTAAATTTGCATTTGTCGGGCCATTAACAGTTGCTAATTGATACACATTGGAGACATTAGCTTGGTCTTCCAGAGAGTGCTATGATGGAAATTATAGTCTGTATTTTAGCCTTATCGATCTGAAATAAAATGAATAATCAGATGAAATGTGAACACACTGAGCCCTGACACATATGTGGAAGTGAGTTGCTATATGTTTTGTGTAACAGTGTAACATAATAGGACAATAGGACACATTTTAATCAAATCTCCACTGATTACTTGCAGGAGAGGTGATTTGTCAGTCCTCCATGGCTCAACCTACTAATGCACCGTAAGCTTTGTAAAGTGTTTATGAAGAGCACGAGTCATGTCTTCCAGTGCATGAACAGAAACATTGTCTCCACGGAGCCCTAAAAATAGGTCATGCTCTGTTCTCTGATCTATTCTCCACTGTTACATAAAATACACTCTGCTTTGAACCAAATCCCTGCTTCTTTCTCTCACTCTCCCATAGACAGGACACAAACAGAATCCACAGAAAACAGCATGAACACATGAACTATGCTGCGTTTGTTAATAAGACCTAGATATGAGGAATTTAGAGCAGAGTGTGACAGAAAAGCACTGCTATACTTTTAGGGCCCTATTTTGGAAGTCTACAGAGTAAAGTCAATAGTCTAGTCTGTGATCATTGGGGGTGTGTCTAGGTCAGGTATCTTGCCAGGGTAACAATACACCACTTACAGGGGTTGAGGGAAAAATAGATATCGTAAGGTAGTAAATAAAGCTATAGACATGAAACTGACAGCAAACTGTAGTGGAAAGTCTACAGATTCAATAATGTGATATAGCAATTTGACATATTGTTAACATTTACAGAGCTAGAACCGGAAGAAAACATTATAGAAATATTTTTTGTGAATAACTATTGAACTAATAATGGCATGTATGTGAATCCAAATGATAATGGAAGGTATTCATGGTCAAAGAATCTAATAATGAGGGTTAAATAAATTAAGGAATGTTTCTTTGGGGTGCAATAACATTACAGTATGAGGGAAAAAAGCACAGGGTCAAATGATGCTTCTCAAACAGTAAACTCGCTGCCTCTGATGGTTGATTTTTTTGTTGGCTTGAATCCCAAATAACAGAACACCATAACGACGTAATATTACGGGTTGCAGAATCACTGTTAGTCTGGCAAATTAGGTATGTGCAAGACGAGTTCAGGTTTTCAGTTTCATGAGGGAAATGACTGTATAATGACAGGAAAAAAAAATGTCAAAAAACAGTGTAAACATACTGTAGCAAATATCGCAGACACAAAGACTTTTTCATTATCTCATATGTTTTTTCCATACATGTTTGTGATTGTCTGTTCCTTATGGCCCTGAACGCTCTCTATGACTTTTCTAGCTCATTTAGGGGCCAGAAAAAATGACACATAAATCTGTACCACTTACATGTAAAGACTTATGTGAGGGCACTGACAAAATAAAGTTAGTTGCTTTGATTTTTCCTTTGTATTCCTCTTTGTACTTCTGACAAGCACAGGTCAATTCTTCATATTCTAATACAAGGCTACTGTAGAAAAAAAAGGCACAAATAGTTTACATTTAAATTTTAAAATTTAGCATACGGGGGTAGTTCTGAATGTTTGTGCTGGAGACCATTTGTTTTTATAAACCTCAAAAATAATGATGCATTTCACCAGTGTGGGAATTTTTATAAAATGAGATTCTATGTGTCACCGTGACTTGTTGATCACTGTTGTTCAGGTTTCTCCTTCACAGCAATTTGATTTGTTTACCAAAATGTTTCCTCTCGTTTACGCGTCCGTACTTTCCTTTATTCAAATAAGGCTTACACTCTAATCATAAACCATAATTGGGGATAATGTCAATGTTTGTTTTCAGATGAAAACAGCTGAGATGAGAGACCAGCTTAGTGCCACTGAGAAAAGATCATCTGAACCTTTCAACCTTTTCTATTGATTCTGGAGCAACAGGACGTCCATTGACTACCAATACAGTAATAAACAAACACAGTTTGACCACAGTTGAAATACAGGTGAATGCTTTTTTTTTGCTTTTAGATGAAGGTTATACTACTGCCTCAAGCAGATTTTAAAATATAAACAGAAAAATATATTGCACATAAGGCTTAAGACATTTAAGATAGCCTAAACATTTGTTAAACCGTTTTAAAAACTTTACCTTTATCTTCACTACTTATGCAAAATTGACCCTCCCTAATACAAAGATAATAATAATAATAATAATAATAATAATTATTATTATTATTATTATTATTATTATTATTATTATTATTATCATACTGTATTATTTAATGTATTACATATTCATAAATCTACAGTAAGAAAATTTTCAAGCACGACATAGATTTAAAAGCTCAGTCACATGTATCTATGTGCATACACCAAACATGCTAAAATATGGCAAAAATAATACAGTTAACATAAACATAAATGTTGTGTTGTCAAAAATTGTTGTAAACTTAAATGTTACTATTCACTTTGCATCATATAGTTTGTGGCAATTTCACATATCTACCAAAATATTGACACTATGAATTGTCTTTTTCTAATTCAGACAGATTTCAGATTATACAAGAGGCTTGTGTTTTTTGCTTCTTACTATATATGAGTAATTAAGATCAGGTTGACCTTGTAGTACCACAAATGTGCACTGCATTTGATGTTTTTCCTTAGAAATGCAATGGTATCTGTCATTTCTCATGACATTTAAAGTAAAATGTTTAATATTCACTTTACAAACTGCATTTTGTTAGCACAAGTAATACACACACTGCCTGCACGGTTAACTTATTACATTACTACATTAATACATCATCACATTTCAGCATATTGTACATCAAATGGTCTGAGAGGAAATAAGACCTCAATACACTGGAGCTGTAGAAAATCTATCCAGATACATGAGGTTTTGGGTGTAAATAGATGTTTTCAGGCAGGGGGTTGAATGTGACTGACAGCAGGAATTACAACTGTTCAATGATTAGATTCTGTCAAAAGCAACTGTACAGCTCTACTTTGTCATCATAGCTCAGAAAACTGGCTTTGAATTTCCATCACCTCACTAAATACTGATCTTAAAATATCTATCTATCTATATATCGATCGATCGATGTATCTATCTGGAGAGGAGAGCTCTGCAGAAGGAGAGTGTGCATTTTCAAATTGCACACAGCCTTAATTTTGTAAATAGTGCTATAAAAATAGCTAGGAGCACAGCTGAAGGACAAACACAACAGTCTACAGTGTTGTGCTGTATTACAAAACTGCTTTAACCATGACCGTTGTACGTATGTTGGCACTTTGCTGCAAGATTAAGAAAATGCCTTCATGGACAATACTTCACAAAATGAATGAAGAGTCATCAGGAGAAGAAATGAAGTAGAAAAGGCTCATTTTAATTTCTTACAAGTGCTGCAGAATCAGATCATGTAATTTACATCTAAAAGTAGTCTTTTGATTTGACTGAGAGCTACTTAAGGAAGATGTGTACGGTAAAATAATAATTTTTTGTCCAATTTCAGCACCTTTAAGAAGTCAATGCCGGCCAGAAAAATTCAGTGTACCCAAAATCATTCCTCTACTTTATTGTTTATGTATTTTAAAGAAAAGAGTGTCAAACACAGATTAAACTGGTTAATAAGATGCAGTCTAAGAGATGAAAATTTAAACAAACACTTTTTCATATAGGGCTGAAATGAGAATGTGGCAGAATTTAATCCTCCAATGGTAGAAGGTACATTTGACAGATACTGTGTCTTTGTTGACCCAGCTTTAGCCCATCTCAATTGTCCCTGTCTCCTACCGTGCCTGCCTCACCACTTCTCTAACTTCTCACTGCAGGTATGATTAGCAGCTTTGTTGTGACCCCCCCGGGGCTGGTGTGTGTGTGTGTGACTTTATCTGTATAAAAAAAGAGTGATGGAAGTGTCTTTGAAGACCTAGAGAGAAAAGGATGGCTGCCAGGAAATAAACACACAGACACCATGGGACAAAATAAAC
Organism: Pseudamia nigra; assembly: GCA_029823295.1. Taxonomy (NCBI): domain Eukaryota; kingdom Metazoa; phylum Chordata; class Actinopteri; order Kurtiformes; family Apogonidae; genus Pseudamia; species Pseudamia nigra. Next base: position 454 of record JAQQAE010021214.1, on the reverse strand, counting down.
CTGTACTGCTGAAGTCATACTGTGCTGAGAGTAAAGAAATGACATAAGGAGCATTGAATAGGATGAAAGCTATCAAACTATCAAAGCTTTATATTTTCATTAGGGCGGTCAAACGATTAGAATTTTTAATCTGATTACATAATCACAGGGTCACTGTGGATTAATTTCGATTAATCACAACGAATACCCATTTGTTATTAATGTAAATTAATCACAGGGTCCCAGGATTAATTTTGATTAATCCCATTTAATACCCATTCATTGTTTTTCATTTTGTGGGAGCAAAAACATTCATGATAGAAGGTGATGTAGACATTCGACTAAAATTACTTCTTCTTCTTCTTCTTTTCCTTTCGGCTGTTCCCTTCAGGGGTCGTCGCAGCGAATCATCTGCCTCCATCTCACCCTATCCTCTGCATCTTCTTCTCTCACACCAACTACCTTCATGTCCTCC
>JAQQAE010021213.1:0-10511 GCA_029823295.1 Pseudamia nigra | reverse complement strand
GAATTTTTTTTTTTTTTTTTTAATCAGGGAATAGGAATTTAGCAGGCTGCTAAATTCCTATTCCCTGATTAAAAAAAAAATGTGGGCTAAAGTTGACCTTTTCATGTAACATAACTACAGGCTTCTTGATTCTATGAACAAAAAAGTAGCAGCTGGCAGAGTGTTCCATGGTCATTTATCCAAAGAACAGAGTGCCTCTTCATGTGTCCGCATTACAGCCAGCCAATAGCCCAAATAACAAGGGAGACAAAGGGAAAAGAAAAATGTAGCACATAACTTTGCTTGCTGCTGTGTTGGCCTTAACAAGCTACAACACCTGTGATTCATGGTTTCCCTGTTTTTGCTGAATTTTGTGCTAGATTTCCTTTGTCATCATGAGTCTGGTTGATGCTATTTATGGAGCGAGCACACACTCCACAAAAGTATTCATGCTACAAGCTGTTGCTTTTACAATGACTTGTTCCTAAATACTACACAAAATAGGGATGTCTTATGAATAGGTCTTATTCATTTTGGTACACTGTATAGACAACGTAAAGGGCCAGACGGAGCACTGTCAGTTGAGTTTACTAAAAATTAAATAAAATCACTGAGTACAGTCAAACATCCAGGCCATGTTGTGGGTAGTGCTTCCATATAAGCAGAAATATACTTTGCAACTTGACTAATGCAGTCATTCAAATCAGCATTTCTTCCAACTTGCCATTAACAGAGACACGATATTTTAGAAAATGGTAAAAATCTGTTGCTATGCACTGACTGCAAGTAGAAAAAGCAGTTAATTGTCCAACCAGTACTCATTTACCATAACCTGCTCAGAAAAAGGTTGACTGCAAAGAGACACCATTATTGATCCAAAAAAGGTAGGTTTAACACTTATGGCTTCATTAATTCCACAAGGGGGAGTGTGTTGAGACTGAAATGTAAGAGTAGGCAGCTCATTTCTCCTACAGCAGCACAGGGTTTTTCCCCTGGACTCTCAGCTGATGGCTCATTAATCTGTTCTCGAGGAGGCCCCCTACGCAAGCAGCCTGAGCCAGAGGAGGACTCCACAAGCCTCACCCCTTCTCAACACAATCTTTTTTTACTAAACTATGACTATTACTATTGCAAGGAGGGTGTTTTACACAGCTATAACGCTGTGCAATTCACTGCAACATTAGAACCATAATCAGCAAATCAATCAAGGTTACAATTGTATATCTTGGTGTGGCTGTCCCTTCGTCTCTCAAGAAATCCCTGAAAAACTCTCAGCTCCACACCTTTCTAATTTACTAATAATTACTGTGTAATCTTTTTTTTTTTTAAATGGAGACAATAGTAAAGGAAAACTCTGATTTATTACAACTGGTTGTATTTTCATAGCTTTGATCAGTTACACTGACAAAATAGTGCTGAATCTAAAAATCTGTAAAATTAGAAAAGATGTGCAAAGAATTATCAGTAATAGAGGTTAAAACTTACTGACAGCCACAGTTAGCATCCCCTTAACTTAAAAATATGTGTTAACTATTTTAAATATATATATTGTTAACTTCTTTATTTGTACTTAATTCCATATCATCTATATTTGTATTACTACCTCTGTGTATTCCCTATATTTCTGTGCTTCCTCCCCTTGTTTTCTCTCACTCGCTATCCTTCATACAGGTCTCTAGATGTTCATGATGTGCAGTTGCTGGTCATGGACCAGTCCAGTGACTGTGGATGTCGTCTAGTGCTTGTGTTTGTCGTCTCTGCTCTTTTCTTTTGTCTCTCCTCTGCCCACTAACCGTGACCCTTCAAAGCAGACAGCTGCCTACCCAGAGCCCTGGTTCTGCTGGAGGCTTCTCTCTTCTATTAAAGGGCCTTTTTCCTGCCCCACACAGCCCTAGGCTTGCTCTCAGAGGTTCTGTGGGTTTGCTCTTTGTATCTTCTGATTTGTGAAGTGCCAAGAGATAGTCTTGATTATGATTGGTGTGACCCAAATCCAACTGAATTGAATTTGAATAATCCAAGTAGAATTTACGAACCAAAACAACATATTTTTGTGAAAAATCTCAGCAGTGTCTGTATTGTACTTAAATCAAGACTTGGAACTAGAATGGGTAAAACATGATCTTACATGTAAAATGCCATTAATGCAAAATGGATCCAATATTACTTACCAGCCAAAGGTCTCCAATAATTTTTTAAACACCTGACAGAAAGTAGTAGCAGTTGTTTGTCATCGTTATATTTTGTACAGCTGAAGTCAAAATTACTAGCCCCGCATAAAAAAATTTTGGTGTTTTCAGGTCTTTTTTTTTTCAATTGCTGTTCAAAACAGAGACCAATTTTTATGGAGCATTAGAAAACAATGCAGTGCACAGCTAAAACTGAACACTGATGGCTTTCTGAGCCCCTGACAAGACTGAATCATTCATACAGTCGAAGTCAAAATTATTTGCCCACTACAGGAATTTTGTTTCAGATTTGTTTCAGATTGTTTCTTAATTGCTGTTTACAAGAGTGCCAGATATTCAGCAGAGCACTTCAAAGCTAGTTTCATTTAGAAACAGTATGTTATTTTCATTTGCAAAGAAAATTATGTTAGGAAAACAAAAGTGACCAGAGACAATATGATTAACCCCCAGAAGAACTGCCCTTTTTAAGACTCTTTCACTTTGTAATGGTCTAAGTGTGTGAACTAAAGTTAAGACCGAACATTTGTCCAATCTTCACTTCAGACAGGATTTGAGGCATCATGTCAAACACAAAAATAATTTTAGATCTGAGAAGGATTGTTGATGGACACAAAGCAGGATAGGGATATACAAAGTAATCAAAGTGTTTCCAGGTATCCAGAAGTAGAGTGAGAAGCATGGAAACAGTTTGAAAAGAATCATATTTTTATATGGGGGGGGGGCTAATAATTTTGACCTAATCTGTATTTGTAGTACCTAAGTCAAGACTTGGAATTACTATTGACAAAACATTATATTACATATAAAATGCCATTAACACAGACAATGGTCTACCTTCCTTAATTCCTTACACACCTGACTACCAACTAGTCCAGTTAGATATACATTTGTCAAAAATGTCAACGCCAAGCATGGAGTATATTTTTAAAAAACAATCATTCACTTTTAATTCACACTCTGCTCCACACAGAAACAAATGTAACCACACAGATACGCTGCTTCATGTCATTTAACTGAACTTTTAAGTCAGAATGTTGAAAACAGTAATTATCATTCCAGGTCTAAGAGGCATTACGATGTAATCATTGTGATGATGTGGAAATACAACTTAGTGCAAACACATCTCTGGCCACATATCCACATGTCCTGTGTGTGAGGCCACAGGGCACTGAAAGGCGCCATTAACACACTTTAGTTAAACTGCGGTGTTTGCTCTGACACCCATCATCACCTAAGTACTCCATTCATTCATGTCGGCTTCAGCTGACAAGAGCAATTACATATTGCTGATTATTTTACAACAGCCATCCAAACTATTAATCTCTGCCTTATGTGATTTGAGTGGACAGTTGTCTGCTATCAAGGGTAGTTTTTCCTCCTCGCTGCAACATATCTGTTAGTGACACCAACATTTCAGCACTGCGAGTTTGACAGCTTAAATGGCAGCTCAGTGACAGAGATGTGTCAGAATTTAGATTTAGGATTGTTTGACTGAGACAGACAGAGCATGTGCCTGTCTTACAATCACAATTTAGCCATATGAATGTGACAGCAGCCTAACAGGGTTTTAAAGCTTAACTACATACATTCATTAAGACGTCTGCAGTGAAGCAGCATTTAAACATTTGTGCTGAATGTAGCCATATAACATTTCTTCAGAACATCACACTCACTGAGGTCTACAGCATGTACCAAAAACAAAATCTATCAAACTGTTTTTAATAGCATCTGATTGGCAAGCTGTCTTGGGACAGTTGGCAAATGGGCGGACAGCGGAGGAGTTTAGAGGTGCTAAAGTTCAGGCAGGAGCGACGCAGCACCCTGTGTCCTGCCAACAGCCTTACAGTGGCGCAATTCCTGACTAAGTTGTTGACCCATGGCCCCCACCTGCCTTGACCATGCATTATATAGGGGGGGCATCACTTCCCTTCCTATGCTGCCTGTCACACCAGAAGGCTTTTTGACTCATTCCCATCTGTCCTTGTAGTACATACATTAAATGAAAGCCAAGATACCGCCACCCTGTCCAATTCATGTGTGCCTTTATTAACAACAAGTTGTTATATAGTGTGTGAACAGACTTTTTACTCTAGTAACAAACTAAATAAAATAAATGGATGACTACCAGCAATGATATAAGTTATAGCTCTGATCAGATTCTAATGAGGTAGGCTTGAGGTGTTTGAAAAACTTTTTCGTAAGAGCAACATTTCAGTATTTATTTTAGTTCACAATCAAATGATATATTTATCACAGACAGAAGTGCTCTGACTCTGTACTCTGACTCACAGCATATAAAAAACAGATACAACAGCCCTGGAATAAAATGCTTCTTTGTGATAACCATTGTGTTGATTTTAATCTACTATATTTTGAGACTGTAATTAGCAGTGATACTCTATTAAAATGTGTCATATTAGAAAAGGGTTCACAATATTTTGACACAAATTCAGAGTACCAAGTGTATTAGAAACACCTCTTGCATGTAGTGCCAGCAAGTTTGCATGCCAAAGTCATTTCCACAGCAACCAAGGCAAGCCAGACAGCAATGCATAAAAACACAAATACTACTTAATCACTTGCAAATATCAGTGTTGGCAGTCAATCCTAAAGATCAAATTTACGTCACATGCCAGATTTTCCTTCGGTCCAATCACAAAAGTACAGACCTGAGACCAGCCATGATTGCTGTTCAATGCAGATATTCCAAGAGAGACGCAAAATAAATCTGTTATCACAAGAAAACCTGATATATTGTTTCTAGAGGCGTTTGATGTAATGAAGCATGTTCTTTGAATCACTGCATGGCTGCTGTAGGTTGAGTTTCAGGCTGCATTTGAGTGTAAACCTGTTTGTCTTTGTTACCATGTAACAATCATCCAACATATAAACATCACAAACAACTGTGTATTAGTGGTAAAAAAAAAAATACGTAAAGTGCAGCAGGTTTCTCTTCTTAGTGTATCATCGTCACTAAATCAAAAGTCCTGGCATGCTTAAATGGCATCAACAAATGATTTAAGGTAAAAAAAATAAGGTAAAAAAAATTGTTTTATCCACATGAGGCACTTTACAATTCAAGGCCAAAACCTCAAAACTATACCTATACGCATGTTATCACCTGCTGAAAAAGTGGATATTGATTTCACAATCCCATACCTGCATCTGCATACTTGGCCTGTGAAACTTGGAAGCAGCTGAACTAATTTGCTTGAAACTTGCCATGATGATTGGCCAATTGAAGATCTCCATCCTGTCAACTTTAGAGATAGGCAGCACTGTGTTTTTTGATAGGGGGCACAACTGAATGGAACAAGAAATGACATGATTGTGTCTGAGGAGATTTACTTAAAACTCGCCAGTTACAGACCACTACAGAAGCCCCATCATATCTGTATTTGTATCTGTATTTGTCTGTACAGATACCGAGCTTTTAACAAGAAAAGGCTCAGTATTTGGAAAGTGTCGGAACTAATTTACAATTTAATTTATTTACAATAAATTACATTTACAATTTAATTTATTTATCTCCATCCTGTTATCTTTTAGGATAAGTGGTGCAACTGCTTGTAATAATTTGACAGTTTCTTAACTGATTTACTTGAAACTAGCCATGGTTATTGAACACCATAATATCTCAATATATGTTGAGACAGGTACTTCTACTGCTTGTAATAAGAAAAGAAAAGAAACACTGAAAATTAGAAAGCACTCAGAGAACACATCCCTCCACCAAGGAAGCTCAGTTTCTCTTTGTAGTGGGATATGTCAATGAAAACAAATGATTAAGTTATACAAATTGTCAGTTTTAATATTATTTTATTATTAGTTCAATAGTTATTCATGAAAAATTATATTTCCATAATGGTGGTTTTCTTCTGGATCTAGCTCTGTAAATATCTAGATACGTCAAATCCATGACCACATTACTGAATCAGCAGACTTCCCATTACAATTTGGTGTCAGTTGCCTGTCTAGAGCTGTGTTTCTTACCTTACACTAGCTATTTTTCCTCAATCACTGTAAGTATAAGCATTCTGGATCAGTACACATCTAGAATACTGCCCATATCTGGATCAAACTTTGTGATTTGACAGGATAACACCATAATAAAATCTGTGATTTTTGGCTACATTTTCTGGCCATTGTTCATGGCGTTATAAGGACAAATGTTGAATTTGGCCCTATCTCACATTATTGAAGAATCCCTTAAAAATCTTCTGGATCCAGGTGATGATGACGATGATCCAGATCGTTTCCAGAATCTAATCAATTGGTCTTTGTGCTATTTCTGACCTACACTGAAAATTTCATCCGAATCTGTTCATAACTTTTCGAGTTATGTTGTGAACAAACAGATAGACGCCAACAAAAACATAACCTCCTTGGTGGAGGTATTAACTGCTATATGGTGACTGTCTTTTCTGGTGGACATCTTGCAATCATGAAAAGAAACAATAAGGAGGCAAACTTACCTGACCCGGGTGAACATCTAAGTAATGAAGCACCTCTTTAAGCATAACAGGTGTGTGAAGTGTTTGGGTACAAACAGGAGACAGTTCACATCCATCTCGGAGACCAGGACCAGAAGGTGCATCTACTGTGCAATAAGGAACAATGAACCTCCAGGACATCCAGGTTCGCCAGGCAGCCTGATTTGCTTTCCATAACAAAGAAATGGCACGTGCAGACTTGTGGAAAATCATAATAATCTGTTGAAAAAATAAGAGACAGGTGATGTGACAAGATTAGAAAATGACCCTTTGGATTTTTGTTATTAAAGTTGGAACAAAGTCAATATATTTGCATAACAGGTGATTGATTTTCAAAGTATATCATCATGTTTGTACATCTGTGCAATAGGTAGTAGTTGTATAAAAAAAAGTGGTAAGATTCAGTCGATCTGTATGTATTCAGATTAGGCTAATTATGCTGACATTTTTGGATTTGTTAAGAACTTAATCATCTTCAGAGCCACGGATTCAGGTGTTTCCTGGCAACTGGATGCATTAAAACTTAGAGCTCAGATAGTGATGTATGACTATACAGTGAACAGTCACAACACGAATATTACAAATAGTACTGATGAAGCACACGCGGATTTTTTTTTTAATGTGGCAATAATAACATTAAAAAACAACGTCAATGACTGACAGGACTTAAAATGAACTTCTTCTAAATATGATGATTAAATGTGTATATGGTTTCATAAGTCGTGAATTTAAAGGTTAGCTAGCTACCTTGCTAAAAACAGCAAAGCTAACATAAGATGCAGAAGAAATGTGTTGCGTTAGAACTGGCTCCACAGGTTACATCTTGAATATGTTTATTAGTGACAAAAATTGAACATTTTTACGTCGTTCACGGCATTACATGGCACGTGCAGTAGCCGAATGCCATTCAACACCCAACGAAAATAGCGATTCTATGGTTATTGTCGCTGTGATGCTATAATGTATGCCGTCGCTGGACTAGCTATGCAGTAATTCAATAAATAGAACGGGGACGTGGCAGCAGATAACTAGAAACAACGTTATTCGTGATCACAATGAACTGTGACCTTCTACAAAGCTTATTTCAGAAGGGCGACAGCTTACCATAGCAGAGAAGCGCATTGCCCCGCCCTCCTCCTGCTGCGTCACTCTGATGTAGTCAATAACCGGTGACGCACATCCAATCTGTGGCGACAGAGGAAGAAGCCTTGTTTTTGAAAATATTGGCGCTTGTTGTCCGACTTACGATCAACTGAGCCGAATTCATTTATTAGAACTAAATGCTCGTGTCTCGCCAACATGTCGCATTGGTGATGAAAACTTGGTTCACTGTTACTGAGAGAAGGTGAGAAGCTTTAATGCTTACGAAATAAAGACCATGCTAACTTACCGTTATAACGTGTACCCTTTTTGCACCACAGTAGACCTAGCAAGCTAACGTGCTAGGCTAATGTTGGCATCGCGTTAATGGTTTCTGAAAACATCACGACACAATGTGTGCTGTGTCTTTTTTGGTAAAGGTTTAGCGCTTCATGTATACATCGTGTGGGTTTAGTTGAGCGTTTAAATCACCACGTAGCTAAAACTGCCATTTACGAATGAAGTTGTTACACAGTTAGCTATTAGACATTGTTCCACGTAGTTAGTGTCAATTAATATCGTGATGATTTTAATAAAAGAGAAGCACACACCCCTTTCTACATAGTTTTACTGGCGTATGGTGATGATAAGGACTTGCATAATTTTTTGTTGTCTAGATGTTAAAGTGTCAAAGTTCTGGGCGTATGAATATTAAATATCTAGATTTACGGCATTATTATTTCTGTTTTCGTTCATTATATCCCCCCATCACAAAGTTTATCTTACAAAATTAGGGGTATATGACTTACGATGACTCAGTTGAATCTCATGAATCTGTTTCGAAACACATTCAGTTTATACAAAATATTAAACAATTATGAAAGCAAGACTTTGTATTTTGAACTAATGAACAAAGGCTATGATAGCTAAAAATTTGTTTTATTGTAAAGTACTTTTGTGAGAGGGGGCAGATATACGTTTTCTGTGTGAATTCATTATCGTACTTGGAAAATCATACATTTGAATTTGTAATTCTAAATATGTAATTTTTTTTCTTATTTCTGCTTCTTTGTTTTCCCATAGTGATACATTACTACCTGAAGAGGAGCAGCTATGGCAAATGATGTATGTAGCCATGTAAAGGTGGTTGTTCGAGTGAGACCAGAAAATGAAAGCGAGAGGCGTGAAAACTTTCGGAATGTAGTCCAGGTTGTTGACAGCCATATGCTGATTTTTGACCCCAAAGAAGAGGACATAGCTTGTTTTGGATCACAAAGAGTGAAAAACAGGAATATTAACAAGAGACCCAACAAAGACCTCAAGTTTGTTTTTGACCATGTCTTTGGTGAGAACTCTACTCAAGAGGACATCTTTGAGAGCACCACTAAAGGAGTACTGGATGGTGTGATGAACGGATTTAACTGCACAGGTAATAGGGCTGCACAATTTGGTTAAAAGTCTTATTGCAATATTGCCATTGTGACTTGGGTATACTTGATTACTAGGTAGAATGCCCAGATTTTTTATGTGGAATTGTCGTGTCAAATATTCAAACTTAAATTAGCATAAAAAGTATAAAAACAAACAATAACCTTGCAAGTTTTTCAGGTGCTGTAAATCATTTTGCATGTTTAACACAGTACTTCCATCTGTTCAGTGCTACTAAATCCAAAATTTCACAGTAGAATAGAGGCTTTCTACATATTAGCCAATTTTCTCCAATTAGATCAGCCAACATCCTCCTATATCATGAACTTAAAAATGCTGCCTTTTATAACTATGTAATTGCACAGGTTGATATTGCAGTTATGAATGCAATGTGATTGGCACCCCACCAGGTAGCGGTGTATTAAACTTACAATAGGCTGCACATGACAAGCTCTTAACATCAACCTCCTAATTTCAACAGGCAGAAAATGCAGCATTGTGTACCTGACAATAGGGATTTGCCAGCACTGTTTTAATTGCCTCAGGGCCCGAGTGGAGTTGTTGAGTTCTAATCCTTAGTAAATAAAATCCTTGCTTAATAAAAATTTGCAGCTGCGTAATGTACATTGTTTAATATAAACAAGACCTAAAAGAACGTGATCTGCGACTTGAATGTACAGTACTGAATAGCTGAAAGTGGTCTGCATTGATGCACATGAATCTGACTTTAACTGGGTTCCTTTAAAATTTTGAAATGCCATGTGTTTTGGCAGTAAGCCTGACATATAACATGATTTTTAACTACCTCTAACAGTCCTGACATGCTAAAGTTCATATAATGTAATGAGCCAGGCTCATCACCACTTTAGAGACGTGTATTAATTTTGTTTGTTTTTCAGCATAGCTGTCTGACTCATGCTGCCATATTATTCATTTAATTGCTGGTTAATGTTATTTTGTGAGCACCAAGTTTCACTTGTTGGTCACTAGATGACAGCACTTCAGGAAGAGTTATGACAGAATTGGTAACTGATTAGCATTTGGAGAGCCTCAAAAATAACTTTTCATTGGGCACAAAAAACTGTCAGCGCCTAGTTACAAAGGGTTGAAATACTTTTCATAACAAGGTGGACTTCTTGGATGAATTACGTCTAGTTTTCAGTTTGGTAAATTGAACTTCCAGTTAGTTAAGTTTGTACTTTAATTGTACTGTTACTTGAATTTGTACTTAATTTGAGCAAGTTGATTAAAAAAAATATTTTGGTTGCTGACTATACAGTGGGGACAATAAGTATTGGGAAATGTAAAAATGTGCAAGTTCACCCATTTAAAAAGATAAGAGAGG
>JAQQAE010021212.1:0-10511 GCA_029823295.1 Pseudamia nigra | reverse complement strand
CTTTCATCGGGTCCCCGAAATGAAAGTCCTTGTTTGCCCAAAAAAATGACACAGTCTGTCAGCCTTTTTAAGATTTCCCTATGTTTCGTCACCTTTTCGTTGTGAAGCTTCGTTTCCCTGCACACTTGCTCGTGCAGTTGAAGATTCACTCTGGTTTCCCCAAAAGTTTTGGAAAGCACCGTTGCTTGCAAGTGTCTCGTTTCTGCCTCGGTTAGGCAAGTCAAATTTACAAACCCAGTTTGGCTCCAAACACCATGTTGATCAGTGGCAAATAACAAGCACTCCCAGCAATATAATTTGTAGTGTTCCTAAGAGCCTGTGAGCCATGGGTACCGCTGATAGTTTGTGGACTGAAAGTGCTGGACAAATCCTTTCCTGGTTGTGACAGGCTTCGGAATTGCCCGAGCTTTCTTTATAATGTCCAGCTTTTCTTGACAAGTCCGTCTTGAAAATGGCTTTGACAACAAATCTGCAACTAAATCCCTTCGGCTATTGTGGGTTGACAAAACAGCTTTTCAATTGACACAACAATATTTTTGTTCAGCTCACTACAGATGCCGTTTGCTAGCTTTGGCTTGTGCACTCTGATTATCCAATCAAAGGACGTGAATACGCTAACATCACCGTAGCCTGCTAGAATACTTTGGCGTCGCCATCTCAAAATCTGATTGGTTGAAGCAACAGCATCATCGACACATATTTTTTGCTTTGGGGGGCGAGCAGAACTGGTTCTGCAGGCCCCCAGGCAGACTTCTTTGACTGTGACCCTGCCTGGCAACAAGTGAAGGCTGAAATGTGATTGGTTAAAGGCTTTAATATGAAAATGCATGTGTGGAAGCTGCACAAAAGTTATGAAAGGAAGTGGGCAGACCATTTGGAATTTTTTAATAAGTATTCATGGATAAAATATAATTAACATCAGTCTGTGATTCAGATATTTTTTAGGCCAGCAGAGAAAGCTTTGCAAGCCTTGATGGCCCAACACTGATGTATACAGTACAATATATAAATTAATCTCAATAAGAATAAAATCTCTCACTGCATTTTATCAGAATGAACCAAATATGTAAGCGCTTGAATAAAAATGAACAAAATAATTTAGAAAATAAACAAAATAACACACAATATGTACTGTATGTATAGCAGGGTTTTTTTAAGACACCAAGGTTACATATCATCTAACGTATTGCTGGAAAAACAAAAAGATAAAAAAGATTAGTTTAAACTGTTTATTGGGGGCAAATGAAAATGGCACTAACATTGAGGAGAGTGAATTCCCCCAACTCCTCTGAAATTAATCTTTCTTTCTGGGCTGCTGTGGGAGTGGACTCTTGTCACTCCGTATTCTCTCACCCACCAGTGGAAGTCTTAAACGTCCCCTCAACTCTGCATCCAACTGCAGATCCCACCCCTTTAACTGCCCCCAAATTTCATGGTTCCCAGGCCTTGTTCTCACAGCTGCCCAGTTTATTTTTACTAGAATGAGTCACAGAGGCCTGTTCAGACACAGCGCCTTTCCCAGGAGAGCTCAGCAGGTCTGTGTGGTGTGTATGTGTGTGAGACAGAGTAGCTGTGTCCACCCAGAGTCACTGAGGAGATTCCACTAAACCAGCTCCAGTGGTGATGATGATAAGGGTCTCTGGTACCTCATGCTGCTGCATCATTTGTCACCATCACCCATCACCTTCCTCTTCAAACTGTTATTTTCCAAGCAAAGCCATGTTATTACTCTAGAAAAACATGTCCACGCTCAATTGTTTATAAATGTTTAAACTGAGGTCTTACTACAGTTTATATTGACTGGAAAAGACAAGCACATCGCTGCATGTGGGGCCTCGGCTTTGATGTTCCACAGTAACATCAATTATCAGTATTAACCCTAACTGCAAGATTATGTTTTCAAAACAGTGTACTGAAGAGGAACAACTCAGTTCAGTTTGGATGGATAATTATGATGGCTCCTGGTCAGGAACGTCGAAGAAATTTGTTAGAATGATGGTGACAATACACTGATGAGTCTGATTGTCAGTCATCTAGGTCATTGTAGGTTTTTTTTCAGCTTCTGGACCGATATGTTTTCTTGAATCATTAGATGATGTTGCACGTTTTTTAGAAGCCAGTGAATCCAAGGCATACACTGAATTTCGTCTCTGTTGCCAACAAACCATAGGTGATTCCTGTATTCCATAAGTTGTCTGGAAGTTCAGTCACACTCCCACATAAATCCAAAGGCTTTAGGCCCAAAATGTGAAGGGATTCTACAAAAAGCTCAACAACATCTATTGAGTCAAGAAAACAAATCAGCCCAGAAACTGGAGAAAAAACTTACAAGGACAACAATGATCTGGATGACTGGGCCGAAAATGTTAAGAGTCATGTCTGTGAAGATTCTCAAAGCCCTTGGACTAATGTGGGAGTATGAAAGAACTTCCAGAAAACTTGGAGACTACTGTGGTTTAACCTGAGATGTCGGCAACAGAAATTGAATTCAATTTAATTGCATTTGCGTAGCACCAATCATAATCCAAGATTGTCTTGAGGTGCTTCACAATTTAAGGCTGAAACCTCAAGAATTCATGGAGAGAAACCCAACAGAATCTCTGAGAGCAAGCCTAGGCAAATGGAGGAGGAAAAACTTCCTTTAACAGGAGAGAAAAAGCTCCAGCAGATGGCTTTGCGCAGGCAGCCATGATTACCACTTCACCTGTCAGTGGTCATAATGTTATGGCTCATCGGTTTATATTAATTTCCTCAAGTTATTCATAAAGCATCTTGACCTTAAAAGAGTTTTTAAAGAAGATTTAGCAACAAGGTCTTTTAAGAGGTTTTTCAACCAGAGGAGAAAATGAGAAAATAATTACAATTATTGAAAACTTGAAAGTCAAGTGCACTGCTGTTATCAGCTCAGGGTGGTTCTCCATGGCACTATTTTACTGCCTTTCCACTGTATGGGACCAGGTCTTTGATCACTGATTTGTTGATCCAGAAATGTCTCTGTGTCAAAAAAGATGTGCGTCCTTATATCATTGTCAAGTGGCAACATCCATGCCTGTGATGTGAGTCAGATGTGGAAAGTGTCAAAAACTGCAGTACTGTCAGTGTCCACTAGGGGCTGGCTCCAAAAGTGTCAATCCTCATACAGTCTCATGTTAAAATGTCCAACTTGAGAACAGAAATAAACATGCTTACAGCCTGGTACAATCAGCAGTTTAGCTTGATCTCTTATTTTTATTTTCACGTCTATGAACAAGAAAGTGATTTTTTTTAATGCAGGCTAGTTTAAATGATCCAGATCCCAATATTTGCATGTAATTAATGACATAGGTGCTTTGGTTGAGACTTCAGAAACTTCATTTCATTTAAACCACCTCATTCATAGTCTATCTCCATGTCCACTTTTAGATCAGACTGAGCAGGCAGAGGTGCCAATATAACAACACCCAGAGGATCCTTGTTTGAGCCTCCAAACAGCTCTTCAGAAACTTATGTCACAGTGTTGCTCCATTATGCACCATGGAACACACACCCAAGCTGCTAGGAAGTTGACAAAACTCTCTGACAAAGTTTTTAAGAAGGCTGCACATTGATAAATTAACTATAAGTTTTAAGTCTGTATATTCTCACCTAATTAAATGTTTTAAACTTACTACACTTAAAAACATTTTATTTCAAAGTTTATGTAACATTTGCCATTGTAGCTGTAGCTGAACTACAGTAATGTCACTGTACGTTTATATTACATCATCATAATGCCACGCTGACTTCGATAGTGGAAAATTGGTGCACTGATCCTAAAATAGAGCCAACCTGTGCTGAAATAAACTGAATTTGGCAGTTGGAAAAGAACAATAGACTGCAATAAAAAAAATAGATTAGTGAAATGAAAGAAAGAGGAAAAATTCCAAAACATGAAATCAAAATTTAAAAAGTACAATGAAACTAAAATAACATTAAATTGCTATTTTGTATTGTATTGTATCGATTTTCTGTCCAATCACTGCCATCCCTGCCTTACACACTCCTAATCAGCTGCTTGCCTGGAAATCTGAAAAATAATCCCCTTATAATAATAATGGATTGGATGTATATAGTGCTTTTCAAGTCTCCTTCCCAAAGTGCTGACACTGAATCCATTATTCATTTACTTCACATTCACTCCTTGTGGTGATAAATTACATCTGTAGCCACAGCTGCCTCCTTAAGCTGAATAAATAACAACAATATAATAAACTCCAAAGCATATTTCTTCTGTACTCTAGAATCATGATGCCAGGCTCTGCTGGGGGGTTGAAATCTCATAAAAATTTATATGAGCCCTTTAAACACATTTAATTCAGACGAGAATGTCCTGCCTGAATTATATTATGTCAGAATAGCTGCTTTCAAAGTTCCTGGACAGACAAGTAAGTATGGGCTTAGCATCTGTATTGTTTGGTGCACAATTTATGGCATTAGGTCCCCTCAATGCATCCACACCAGACAGCTACCTGAAAGACAGCATCTGTCAGTGTGACATACAATGACCTGTCAATCACCAGGAGTAGCACCTTACTTGTCCAATCAGGTTCCAGTGGAGGCCAGTGCAACCCCAGCCACTCCTCTAGTCCCACTCCTGACTAAAGCTGCAATTCATTTCACGGAAACTTAAAGATTCAATGAAAAGGATTATTGATGATTTTAAAACTGCAATGGCTCTGGCCAGTAAATCCTGTTTCAAACATTTTGTAGGTATTTTTGAGGTGTGATTTATTACATATGGAAAGAAAATATTTATCATGCCTTGTCTTCAATGTGCTGAGTCACTGGTCATTCATGGTTTACACCTGAGGGATTTTTTTACAAGGATCTGATCAAAGGCATGTCATACTTCATTAAAATCAGAAGTTTTTCTTGCAGAGTTGCTTTAACAGTTGGCCTAAGTCACTCCTCAACTAAGAGTCAATGATAGAAGTGTAGGCTCCAGTTTGGGACTCTCTGAGAGGGCTGTGGATGTTTAGGGATATGGCTCCTGCTCATTATCATCCTGACATTAGCTTGTCTTTTATCTGCTAGTGTTCACTACTGCAGTGCCTTTGCGTGGCTCCTCAGGGCATTTCCATCCCACACAGAGATATCAGCTCTCATTGGGAATGCTCTCAGCCAATCACATCCAGTGTCTCTGTTGTAAAATGTGTGTTATTCTTAACAACCCCAGTTGAAACCATACAGGAAGTGAATAGAATGTCTGTGGTAGTGAACGGGGTTTGTTGTCAGGAATCTGATTGAGAAATAATAAGTACTTTGTATTATTTGAACCCTGGTAAGTTTCACAACTGAACCCAGAGGTGGTTGTTAGTTGACTCAGTGGTGTTGGGTCTGGATGCTTCACCTCTGACCTCCATGTCCCTCCACAGTCCTTCAGCTCTGTTTGCAGCAGAGGAGAACTCGGGAGCAGCTTGCCGAGCAGGGTATCATGCCACGTGAGTACTCACATTAAGCACAGCATTATTTGTCTTAACTACATTGTACTTTTACTTGTTTGTTTTGAGAACAGAATGATAGATGAAACTGATATTTGGTTTGTGTCTGAGTCTGTACGTCTGAGCTCCCGATGGCTTATCAGTGACCTATTTCACAAATCTGTTTTGCAGTATATCTTGCAGGTTTGTATTTGTGCTTTTCTTGATTGTCAGAAAAGGAACTGAATGAACTGAACATAAATCCACTTGGCCATCCATCAAATACATGTCACAAATTTAGTTAATAGAAAACACATTCACTTTCAGAAGGAAGATGGTTTTTACAGAAGTTGTATAAGCAACATGATCCTGTTATCTGTTAACTTGCACTAATTATAAACTCCTCATATTAGCATTTAAATGTGTATTTGTACAGCTTATACAACGCTGTGAAAAGTGCCTGCCCCCTTCCTGATTTCTTACTTTTTTGCATATGTGCCACATGTAAATGTTTCATCAAACAGATTTAAATAATAAATGTAAGAAAACACAACATGCTGTTTTGAAAATAAGTTTTTTTATTTTTAAGGGGGAAAGAAAATCCAGACCTAAATAGCCCAGTGTGAAAAAGCGCTTGCCCTCTAAACCTAATAACTGATTGGGCCACCTTTAGCAGCAACAACTGCAATCAAGCACTTGCAATAACTGGCAATGAGTCTTTTACAGAGCTGTGGAGGAATTTGGGTTCACTCATCTTTGCAGAATTGTTGTAATTCAGCAACATTGGAGGATTTTCCAGCAGGTCATGTCACAGCATCTAAATTGGAGTCAGGTCAGGACTTTGGCTAGGCCACTCTAAAGTATTCATTTTGTTTCTCTTAAGCCATTCAGAGGTGGACTTGGTGTGTTAAGGATCATTGTGCTGCTACAGAACCCAAGTGCTTGAGGTCATGAACAGATGGCCGGACATTCTCCATCAAGATTTTTTGGTAGACAGCAGAATGGTGTCATGGTTCCATTCACCACAGCAAGTCTCGCAGGTCCTGAAGCAGCAAAACAGCCCCAGACCATCACACTACCCCCACTGTATTTTACTGTTGATATGATGTTCCTTTACTGAAATGTTGTGTTACTTTTATCTTTTATCAAGACTTTTGTCTTGTCAGTCCACACAGTGTTTTCCCAGAAGTCTTGATGATCATCAAGATGTTTTCTGGTAGAACTAAGATGAGTCTTTATATTCTTTTTGGTCAGCAGTGGTTTTCATCTTGGAATTATGCCATGCAGGACATTCTTGCCCATTCTCTTTCTTATGCAGGAAATATGCAGTTCTTTGGATGTTGTTGTGAGGTCTTTTGTGACCTCTTGGAGTAATTACAGTAGGGTGGCCACTCCTGGGAAGGTTCATCACTGTTCCATGATTCTCCATTTGTGGATAATGGCTCTCACTGTGGCTTGCTGGAGTCCCAAAGTTTCAGAAATGATTTTATAACCTTTTCCAGACTGATAGTACTCAATTACTTTGTTTCTCAATTGTTCCTGAAATTCTTTGTATCGCAGCATGATGTCTAGCGTTTGAGGGTCTGTTGGTCGACTTCACTAGGTAAGGTAGGTAAGCACTTTTTCAAACAGGGCCATGTAGGTTTGGATATTTTTCCGCTTAAAAATAAAAACATTTAAGTGTGACAAATATACAAAAAAGTAAGAAATCACTTTTTTACAGCACTGTATGTATCTGTTGTAAACCTCTGTAACGGTGGTGACAAAATAAAGAGTGTTAATTTTAATTTTACTTGGTTTTCAAAGAACCTGTTTTGTAACTGTTGTATCCACATACAGTACAGCAGTGATTTGTCAGATTATTTGATGCAGTATCTTAATCTAACAGAGCAAAAAGTTAAAGATGGACCATCAGATTACTTATTAGAGGGTCCAAATAAACCATGATGACTCATGAAAAAAATGTATTCTTTTAGTATTTTCAGAAATGCAATGCAGCTCTATGGGAGTCAGGGCTTCTTGGAGCCCAGTGAACAGCGCTCCACTGGCCAACAGCAGCATTATAACTTACAGTTACTTCCTCATCAGCCTCACTGCCAGGGTCATTGCCCACTGGTTTTATCACTCTAACCCAAATTTGTTGAAGTGCCTTTGAATAAGACATTGTATCTGTTTCTGTTATGTTGTAAATGTCTGTCCCAGAATATATGTTCATTTCAGCTCCAATACCACACGGATCGTTCATTTTATCGTGTGTAAACTCCACATTTTCGGTTTCCAAGAGGGTTGTTTCAGTGTCTGTTGGTTCGAATGAAAAGGGGTCAAATTACCCCTTTTTTGTCATTGGCATGGATACTATCATGTAAGTGCTGTGCTAGGGTTCAGGATGATCATGGCGGTTCTGATGGTTCCAGTGCTTCTGGAGGACTGAATGAGGGCAGTGATGTATTTGCAACATCATAAAAACATAGAGCGGCCACTTTAAATTTAAATGAAAAGTGTGTCTTGCTTTCATGGTTTAGTATTATTTCCAGAAGGCCCCAGAATTGTTTTTTAGAAGAAAAGAAAATCTGATTTTGACAATATGCCTCTTTTAAAACATTTTTAGGGCTACTGAAAACTTTAATTTCCCAATAATAATAAAAACATGTTCTAAATGTTTTATAATATGTATGTGTTCCACAAATATATGAGAATAAAATCAGCAGCACCAGACTGTGATGCAGATTGCAGAGTTACTCATAAAAGTGCTAAATCTTGCATGTGTTCATATTCTATTTAACCAGTAATTCACAATCAAATATATCTAGTTTATTTTGTAATAGAGCCAGTCATTGTATATGAAAATCTCCATCTGGGAAAATCCAACTCTTTCTTCATGTGATCCATATGACATGTTATCATGACTAGTGTATTTAAAGGTGCATCTCATAAAAGTGCAGAGCTGAATCTGGGACAGACTTGTGTCGATATCTGAAAGAGAGAACAGACACATCTCTTTGCCTTTGTTCTGTGTTTCCTGGAGACTCAAAACTCATCTTGCGCCACTCGTCCACATGAGTCAGTGCCCGGGCCTTCAGTGGAGGTGATCCCCCCCATAGCCCGGTAGAGCGTGTCCTCAACACAAACCTCCCTGACCGCCTCCTGTGAAGCTCCCACACTTATGGGCTTATGATAGGTATGCAGCAGGGTTTATGTGACGGGCAGGAATGTTTTGCTTTGCCTCGCCTGACACACTCTTCACAGCTCCCCTCTGGCATTGGGTCCATAATCCAAACAATACTCGTCGTGGCAGAAGTGACGTGTCAGTGAGCCAGACTTTGCCTAAAGCTCCATGAGTGCATTCTGAGAGATCAAGGAGTTTCTCTCTGCATGACACACGGTCTGATGTGTTTGAATAAGTAAAGCTGATGTTTCCCATGTGACTCCCTGGAGCTTCTACTCATTAATGTCCTGTTAATGCAGCACCATAAGCATGTAAAATGACTGTCTAACTCATCAAAAATACTGCAGAAATTTTGTTGACTCTACCACCTGGGCCACACTATACATACCAGTATAATACCAATATAATAATTTCAGCATACAGCTCTGGAAAAAATTAAGACATCATTCCAAATTTCCAACCTGAACCCTGTTAAATAAAGCCTCTGGAATGTGATCAACAGGAAGATGGATGGTCACAATTCATCAAACGAAGCTCAGCTGCTGCGTTTTTGTGCCAGGAGTGGCATAAAGCACTCAGCAGAAATGTCAAAGACTGGTGGAGATGGGATGGGATACCAACATGCATGAAAACTTGGATTCAAAAGTGGGAATTTGCACTAAAACTTGATCTGTGAGCCCTGTGGAGTGGTTTTAAAGGAGTATGAAGTTGTATTTTTCATATGCCTTGAGGTGCTTTTATTCCTCTTGTTTATAGAATCATCAAAAATGTTAATTCAACTGAAATACAGACCTGGAAAAAGTAAATCCAGTGTCTATTCAGTGTCCATTTTGTCGACGGTGCAACTATATTGTCCCGTTTTTTATAGATATGAAAAGTAGAGAAGTAAGTTTCATTTCTTTTCTGGATCACACATGAAGGTGGAATGATTATCATTATGAGACAGCATGTGGGGCCCAGACTTTCAAAAATTACCACTCAAAACGTGTAAAGATTGGATTTTTGCATGTCTCTTAAAAATGCTTGGGCAAGTAGCGCTTCCATGATTACTTAACTTAAATTGGAGTCAACCATGTCAATCTCTCAGAATATTTTATTTTGCTTATTTTGTTGGTTTGTTGATTTCTACCATCCCACCTAATTTTGTGGAAACCGGGTCAGTAGTTTTTGCATAACCCTGCTAACAGACAAAAAAATAAATGAAAAAAATAAAATAAAATAAAATAAATAATACATTTGCTAAGCATTGTACATCCAAGGTCATGGGTTGTATTTGAATATTAGAGAGAAATTTTATGTAGAACACATAATTTTCCCAGTTCTAGTGAATTGATAATGGATCAATCTGCCTTTCTACATGTTTATGAAGGGAAAAATAATGGGAAAAAAATGATAATTAATGAGATAATTAAAATGAAGGAAATAATCTGTCAAACGGACAGAAATGAACACAATTAACAAAAAAAAATCACCAAATGAGCAAGGAAATTGAGCAAAGGAACAAAATAATCTCCCAAAATGAAGAAAATAATCAATTTGATAAAATAAACAAACAGAATAATTCAGCAAAGGATCAAAATTTAAATAATTCACAAAGCGATCCAAACCTTAAAAAATAGTGAGAAAATTAAGATAACATTCACGTACTGCTTTTTTTTGGGGGGGGGTGGGGTTGTAAAGCATTGCCAGTTAATTCAGGGCAGCTACTGTATGGCATCAAGTTCAATTCAATTCAATTTTTATTTGTATAGCGCCAGTCATAGCCATTGATTATCTCTAGGCGCTTCACAACTCGAGGCTGACACCTCATGACTATACAGAGAGCAAACCCAACAGAACCACCACGAGCAAGCCAAAGGCATCGGGGGGAGGAAAAACTTCTTTTAACAGAAGAGAAAAACCTCCAG
>JAQQAE010021211.1:0-10512 GCA_029823295.1 Pseudamia nigra | reverse complement strand
AGGGTTCATATGTTTGTAAATCTGACTGATGACATCAGTGCCTCACCAGCCATTAACCTCACCGCACGTCACTGCTAGACTCTATACAACTTTGAAGTTACCCAAGGGCAGGTGTAGACTTGTTTATAATCCCCCAAATTGGCATTGTTACATTGGAGTTTTTCTCTGTGACACACACTCCGTTTTCACTGTGAAAAAACACTGCATTTCAACATTAGTTGAAACACAGTCATTCCCAAAGTGACCTGGGATCAATGTTCTGACACAAGGCTGCTGAAAACCATAGATGTATGTAAAAGGTGCACAAACCCTCCATGATGCCACCCATAATTCTGGGAGGAGCTGTTTGAAAGCTCAAACAAGAAGCCTCTGGGCATTGCCAAATTGGCACTGTTGCCAATCACTCTGATCCAAAAATGAACTTTAATGTGGAGTGTGAGTGAGCTGAGGTAAATGAAATGAAGACACACCTATCAAAGCAGCTATGCTCTCAATTACTGTATGCGCCAATATGGGCATTTGTATCATTTGGACAGATAATAAAATGAACATAAATCAACAAATTAATCAACTGAATTAAAAAAAACAAACAAATAAAAACTGTACAAACAGTCAATAAAATGAACATCAATGAACAAAATCATTCAAAAAATGAAAAGAAATGAACACAAACTCTGTAAATTAACAGAAATTAATAAAATTATCCACAATGTGAGAAGATGTGAACAAAAACTGAACACAATGATAAATAAAATGAACAAAAACTGAACAAAATCCTGCACAAAATGAAAAGAAAGAAACAAAAAAATTAATAAAATAATGTACAAAATGAAAAGAAACAAAACCTGAACAAAACAACCCACCAGTTAACAAGTACACAAAGTGAGGAAAACTTGGACACACAAATAACCCCCAAAATAAAAAACCCTAGAAATTCCCTTGAAGATTTTATTCTCTCAGTACGATCCAACACAAACATCACGCAGATCCAGGGATGGTGCATGTCTGTGCCACTAAAAATTTATCAGCATAAGACTTCCACTCCTTCCCTGGTGATGACAGCTTCTCTGAACATCCTATCTTTAAAAGAAAACTCAGATACACCCCCAGTTATGGCTCTGTCCAAAGTCCAAGGCAAGCGCAGGAGGTGACTGTAAAACAGCTAACAGTGTCAGTCCACCTCAGTGAGCGTCTGTTTACGTGGATGCAGCCGAGATGTACAGTCGAATTCTTGTAGCGTTGTTGGCTCTGTCTGCTGCTGTTTGTGCTCAGATAGATGTGGAAGAACAGGCCAAGAAATTCCTGGATCGCTTTGATGAACAGGCTTCTGATCTGATGTACCAGTACTCGCTGGCATCATGGGCTTACAACACCAACATCACCCAGGAGAACTCTGACAAAGTGGTGAGCACTGCAGAACATCTGCTTAGAGATGTTTGAGATGCTTTAACCGAGTCACATCCTTTCATTAATGTGTCTCTTTTTGCTCCTCATAGTCAGAACAGGGGAAAATATGGGGCAAGTTCTACACCAAGATGTCAGACGAGTCCAGGAACTTCTCCCTTGATAAGATTAACAGCAGCGAAATCAAACTCCAGCTGATCTCCCTGCAAGACAAAGGCTCTGGCGCCTTAACCCCGGATAAAGTTGAACATGTAAGACCGTTGCTCTCGTATCTTTTCCTATTATTAAAACAGGTCTGAGGACTCTGAGAATAATGTTAAAGCAGGGGTCTTCAACCTGCGGCCCCAGGGCCACAGATGGCTGTTTAGCTCTTTGCTTGTGGCTCCTGTGGCTTTGTCCATTGATGTAAGTGACATATTAATAAATCAAAATTAGCAAATTGAACACTAAATCAACAAAAAGAACAAAAAATGGACTATATAATGGAAAAACTGATTAGATTAGACAAGATTAAGCAATATAATACAAAACAATTATTAAAAATGAAGAAAAAAGGCAAAATTCTAAAATATATTAGACAAAGTTGGGTAAAAAAATAGGAAAATGAACATAAAACAACATTAACTGAATAAAAATGGATAAAAATTAACAAAATATTTACAAATATGAATAAAATAGTCAAGTATATGAATATAGCAAAGAAAATGAACAAAAATGAACAAAATAATCAGAGAATTAGACCAAAGTCTACCAAGAAATGAATAAAATCATTTTTAGAAAGTAACAAAAAATTAACAAAATAATCTGCAAAACGAATGAAAATTAGGACAAATGACCAAAATAATCAATAAATTGTAAAAAACAAACAAATGACAAAATAAGCAAGTAAATAATAAAAACAGAACAGATCAACAAAATAAACTAAAAAGAAAAAAATAATAACAAGCCAGTGTTAACATGTTGCTAAAACATGGGTCGTATTTCACACAGCCTTGTTCCAGATAGCTGGACTTCAAGCAAGCCACTTAGATATCTGGATAATTGTGATGTCACAGATAGATAATCAGTCTTCCAGAACTCCCCAAACCCTTCGGAACCACCAAAATCATCCTGACATCCATGGATAATGTGCCCAGGAGTCCACATGATGGAATCCATGGCACAGATAAGAAAAGGGTGTGGTCAACAGGAGCTCATTTAAATTTAAAGCAAAACACATAGAAACAGACCATTTGACACAGGGCTGGAAACAGAAAAAAAGCAACAACATAATGCTCATTTATTGGCTTATTTCGATCATTTTTGCTCATTTTGTTGCTCATTTACTGTATGTGATTGGCTTGTTAATTTTGTCAGTTTTTTCTGTTGTTCATTTTTGATCATATATATTATGATTTGTTCATTTGTTATTGTTTGGTTGCTCTTTGTTTACTTTTGTTCAGTTTTAGTGCCACTGTGGTACGGACAGAAAAACGCTATGGTCAACAGCATCTCACATGAATTTAAATCAAAATGCACTAAATCAGAGCACTGGACACAGGTGTACAGACATGGTAGAATGAAGGATTTCTGGCATATTGTCAGTGGAAATTTAAAATAAATGCTCTAAAGACATGTAAGTGTTCATTCACTGAAAAAGGGGATATAATATGTCTTTTTTAAGATGTAACTTTACTTCCGTTTTATTCTCTGTCCACCCCCAAATGAGCTTGAAAACTCAGTGTGTCATGTTTAGTGTTTGAATGGCTATGTTTACATGCACACACAACTCCTCTATACATGCAGCTGTTCAGAGCCCGATTATAAACAGGCTTTTTAATAAATAATCCTTAATTATATGACGATTTTGTTCATCTGTTCTTATAGTGTTTCTTATTTTGATGATTTATATGATTGCTTTGCTTATGTTTGCTCATTTTGCTGAACAAAATAACTAACAAAATTTGGCATAAAAATCAAGAAAATGATTTTTAAAAATTGCTGAAACCTTTAAAGTTATTTTCCTGTTTCACTGTTTTCTGTTTTTACTGTTTTCTTACTGTACTTGTAATACTTAATGACTGTAAATCACTTATCTGAAATGGAATCATCAGGTGTTGCCAAAACTATTCAAGATTGCAGAATATTGCGTTGTGACAGGATATAATACTGAAGCAATAAAAGCCTTGTTAAGAAATGAGAGGATGTTGTCCAATGAAATGCTAGAGGGCTTTTACTTTATAGCAGCAAATAAAACCCAAAATTCCAAAAAAGCTGGGATGTAAATAAAGTGTAGATAAAAACAGAATACAGTGATTTACAAATCTCATGAACCCATATTTTATTCCCAAAAGAACATAAACAACATATCAGATGTTGAAACTGAGACATTTCCGACAACAGGTCAGTTACATGACTGGGTATAAAAGGAACATTTCAGAGACAAAAATGGTTTCATAAAAAACGATTTCATAAAAATGTTCCTCAACGTACAGATCGATCGAAGTTTATTTACCGTACATCACACATTTTTTTTTAAATGGAGTTGCATAAGCCTGACTATAACAAGGTTTTGATCTCATTCTGAATATTTCTGTTTTGTTAAGCACGGGGGAAAACACCTGATTCTAATATAAGCCTCATCCAAATTTTGTAAAATACAGTACTCATACAATACAATAATAATAATCATTAAACAAAGAAAATTAAAAATACAGTGAAGGGCTGCCTCTAAAAAGGCCTGCTCCCCTCTGCAGCTGAGGTAGATAAAGATCCCAGCCACTATTTGATGAAATACAATAAAAAGATTTAAAGTAAAAAGCTCAAAACCAAGCTTACCTTCTGTTTTGCATGCTAATATGACTAATGCTGTAATTGTGTTTTCTTTTTAACCTACTTGTAGTTGAATAAAATCATGAGTGAGATGAGTACGATCTACAGCACAGCGACGGTGTGTCTGAAGGACGACCCATTCAACTGTCACACTTTAGAACCAGGTACGGTACCATGATCACCTACAGCAACACTGTTGACAAAATCTGAACAAACACTTAATCAATAATAGTGAGACAGTGAGCAGGCACACGTGCAAGCTGATGAGGAGTATAATGCTGAAGCATGTCAAAAAGGGGAACACAGGAAGTCTTTACAGAATAAAAGCATGAAACAGGAAAAACAACAATCATGACAGACAGAGGATTTCCCACATTTTACCTTTCCTGCAAACAGAGCCAGCTTGACTACCCACATGCAGACATATGCAAGAGGGCTCTGACAACCTCACTGTATTATGTCTACGTGACATAGCCTTACAGCCTGAATAACTATAGGCACATAACTATATACAGTATAATTGATTAATAACAGTTCATCTGGTGGAATTTAACTACATATGTTAAAATGTTACATGTTACGTTAGTCTGTTTTTCCTGTGGAAACAAGTAAAAAATGTCTGCTGTGAACATGGTCTGTGTTATCAAAAGCCCGGGTCAGGATTCAAACCCAGGTTTGATCCATAAGGACCAATACATGGTTGACTGTACTAGAGAAAATTTCTCATGCCATTCACTATTAAAGTACACAAAGAGACCTTCTGAAAGGTCCTTGATATGCACTTACAGTAACTGTATCCATTCATGAGTTTTAATGAAAACTTATGCAAAAATTGACATGTGATAACATTGTTGCCTTCAGCATGCAGGGTACCAATCCAAACTTATACTGAGCTGATTTTTTGTTAACTATAAAAACACAAACAACTCACCCCTGTTCATGCAACTAAGAATTGCCTTAACCATGGATCGATCCATTTTCTACCCCTTAATCCTTGTGAGGGTTGGGGCTGGAGCCTATCCCAGCTGACTTGAGCAAAGGCAGGGTACACCCTAGATGAGTTGCCAGCTGACACATGACAACCATTCACACTCATGGACAATTTAGAGTGACCAATTCACCTAACCCCCCTGTGCATGCTGTTGGTTGTGGGAGGAAGCTAGAGTACCTGGAGAGAACCCATGCAGACACAGGGAGAACATGCAAACTCCACACAGAAAGGCCCCACCACCCAGTGCTGGGATTGAACCCAGGACCTTCTAGCTGTGAGGCACTAGTGCTACCACTGCACCACCGTGTCGGCCAACCATGGATCGACTTGTGTTAATTTACTGTATAAGTCTAGCCTATGTATATGAGATAAATTAATGTATGTGATATTGTTCACAGGGCTGGAGAATGTCATGTTCCACAGCACAGATTACTCAGAACGTCTGCATGTGTGGGAAGGCTGGAGGGTTGAGACTGGCAAGAGGATGAGGCCCCTGTATGAAGACTACGTGGACCTGAAGAATGAGGCAGCTAAACTTAATGGTGATGTATATTATTGTTTATTAGATGCATGTTAGTCCTTAAATGTCTTTTGTGTCATGGGGATACAGACATTTGACCGCCTGTAGGGGAGGACTTTTATGTTTCTAAACTTTATATCATAATAAATATTTAAAGGGGGAGTAGTGAGTTTCTCAGGTCATGTGATTTTATGCCATCATTCATTTTTATTTATTGATGTACACGAAGTCCAAAATGTCTGCCTATGTGGACAAAGACCCTGATGGAGAAATAAGAGTTATTGGTTTTCATGGCTATTGTATTTTGTAGAAGTTATATTCAAAATATATTGTTTTTAAGAGATGACTGTTTATATTAATGTTGAAACATACTGCATTACATTTAACAGGTGTGATAATAGGGCTCTGAATGTTTGTATCCTGAAGGATACGTTGTCCAGATAGGAGTATAAAACAGAAATAATCAGTCATATATATATTTGTGTTTTGAGACTTATACTCTCCAAATAATCAATAATATCTTGGTATGAAATATTAATGACCATTTATCTTACTCTTAAATGCATATTATAGATGATTTCACAAGTGTACATAGGCACTTGGTGATGTTTTGGCAGCACGTTGTACAATTAAAGTTACAGAGATGTGCTGACTGTTGCCAGAGCTTTGTCCAAAAGACATGAATCAGTGAGTGAGTTTAATATAATTGGGAAGAGTGAGGATTGAACCAGCTATTGTTTATTAAAATATTATTCTCGTTTTCAGTGTTCGGAGCACACTGTATGCATTTACCTGTTGTTGAGTTTTTCTTCCACTTTTTAAAATCTGTGCGTGCAAAAAATGAAATAAATTCACTAATTAATAAATTATAGCATGTTTTCAAAGCTGAAAAATGAATCACTTGTAAAATGGTATGATGCTATTTTTATATCCTAAATGAACAACGTATCCTGGGAGATACAAACTCCAAAATAGAAAGTAAGAGTCATATTTTGAAAAAAATTATGAATTTGTGTTATTTTAGCCTAGATACATAAGAAAATAGCAAGAAATTAATTTTCCAACATATTTATATGTGCTTGACCATTTAAGGGTTAATATGTACACTACCAGTCAAAGGTTTGGACACAGCTTCTCTATCAGTGTTTTTTCTTTATCATTTTCCAAATTATACATTAGTTCCGATGATATTCAAACTGTGAAAGTGCACATATGGGTTTATGTAGTAAACAAAACAGTGTTAAATAACCCAGAACATGTGTTATATTTTTCAAATCACCAGTGTGCCTAGTCAAGAATTTATTTGTGTCATTTCTTGCCTTCTTAATGTGCTTTAGACTATCATTTGTCTTGTGCAACAGAAGGTTGGGTACAGAGTAGTGGGCAAGGAAGGGGCCATATATTGAGACCAATGTGGAATTAACTCAACGTTGTAATACCACCATTGGCCGCTGGGGCACTGTTCAGTGGGCTCCAAGAAGCCCTAACTCCCCAAGAGCTACAATGGACTTTTCTCTGAATATATTTAGAGAATGCACTTTTGTCATGAGTCATCATAATAAGTGATGTGAGGGTCCATCTTTAACTTTTTATTCTGTTCTGAATATATTAGGGCAAATAATCCAACAAAACACCCCTGTGCTGAGGTTTGATTGACAGGTTGCCACAGTAATTCAACCAGCCACCAGAGTTGGACCAAGTCAGACCTTCGTATGTTCAGTTTATTGAATAGAACATAGTTTTTCCCAGCAGATGCTGGGGCTGTAATTGTGGTTCAGAGCTTACTCGAACAACACTGTAATATGAGTTCAGGAATGGAAGATGAAGTTTGAGTGAGTCAGTAGGCTAGCAGTTAGCACTGGCTTACCCATAACACCCTGGACATACTCGCTTAGCTCAACCACCATTTGTTCAAATATGGTCACATCCTGTTTTTGGCTCCAAAATGTTGTCCAGGATGTGACAAAAACAGCTGTTGAGAAAACAATGGGTGACTTCACAGTCACTTTGTCTACTAATATATAGATTCTATAGTACAGAGTCAAATGCCCACATATGCTACTGTACAAAACCATATTATGAAAGGAAATGCTTTGTTAAGTAAAGAGAAAAGACGGTCCATCATTGCATCTGGAAATGTGAAAAATCTCAAGAACTTTTAATGTGTCCACATGGGCAGACACTATAATAAATGGTCTCTCATGAGGACCATCACCGGTGTCTGAATCTGGTGATTTCACAAACTTCTCTTCAACAGAGGTAGCTCTTCATCTTCCTATCCTGGAACAGTCCTCATAAGAGCCAGTTTCATCATAGTGTTTGATGTTCTTCCATAAATAAAACTTGAAAACTGATTATGAAGCATGACACAGATAAATGTTAAATATAAATGTTGGGTTTTATATTTTCTCACACTGCAAAAAACAGACTTGGTTAACACTTATTTTTCCTATAGTAAGCTTTAGATAGTTGTTAGCTAATATTAGATTATTTATTTATTACATCTGTGCCAATTTTACTTTATGAAGTTGAGTAGAACTTGATCTGGAAAAAGAAGAGGTACGTATAGGAAATGTATTTATTTGACTCATTTTGTCATTGGAGTCAGTGAAGATTAATTATCACCTACTTCTGGATTTGTTATATAATGCAATCATTGCGGTGCACCTGCCTAACTTTTGATTATGCTTTTTGGTTTTGTTTGAAATAAAATAAATGAACTAAAATTATTACAAACAGGGTATAACGACATATATTTTACATAGAGATTAAAAAATATCCTGGCAATTTTGTGAAATTCACAGTGATCTGAACATATCTTATACATATTTATATTGTATTAGAGCTTAAAATTTACTGAATACAAAAATAGGTTTTCTTATTGTATTTTGATAATGTCTATTACCACACCCGTGTTTGTGGATTTGGGACCTTGTCATGAATGAACTGTCGTGTGCGTCTGTGCGTTCTTTGTTTTTGCACAGTGTGTGTCCCACCCTGATCTTGTGTAACTGGGATCATCTACAGGCAGCTGAAGTTCACCTCAGTCTGTGTTCAAAGTTTACTGTCTAGTCTTTCCTCTGGATTTTATGGAAATGCGGCTAAAAGTTCACACTACATCAAGTTGAAGTGAGCTACATCAAAAACACAGACAGAAAAACGTCATAAACTGGAGCCTTAGTGTGAGCAGTAGAAACACGTCATGTCATTTTACAGTAGAAACCCGGTTTAGTGACTGATTAGCAGAGGTGTGTAGAGTGGACACCCAGTATTCAAGTAAAAGTACAGTTATTTTAGAATTATAATGACTCAAGTAGAAGTATAAGTACTCATAAAATAAATAACTTGAGTAAAAGTAAAAAATTTATCTGAGAAAACTACTCAAATGGTGACTAACTTTATGTCATAAATTGTGTTTGAACAGGTTATTTAACCATTAGATAATATAATGAAAATGTCCACATTAATGATGATGAATAAAGTGTCCAGAACCAGTCACATAAAATAACATCAAATTAAATTAAATATGATGAAATAAAACAAAATAAAATGCATGATGTGCCCAATATTTGTTGCTCATTTTCTTCATTCTTGTTGATTTACTTGATTATTATGTTTTATTTCTTTTTATGTGGATTGTTGTCCAATATTGGTTTATTTTGTTCACTTGCTTAATTATTGTGTTCATTTTTGATGCCTGTGTCACTTATTTTGTTCAGTTTCATTTGTTTATATTCATTCTGTTATGAATATGAACCTGATTGCTCATTTCATGCATTTTGGTTTATTTACTTGATTTTTTTAGCTAATTGTTGCTCATTATGATGCTTGTTTAGTTGAGTTTTGTCCAATGATCTTGGTTATTTTGTTCACTTTTTGTTCGGTTTGATTGGTTATATTGTAAATTTCCTTCATTAGTTTTTGCTAATGCTTGTTGTTTTTGTTTTGTTCATTTTTGGCAGTTACTTTGATTATTTTTGCTGATTTTGTGCCTTATTCTGTTCATTTTCAATTCATTTCAATTCAATTTTATTTGTATAGTGCCAATCATAATCGATGATTATCTCTAGGCAGTTCACAATTCAAGGCCCAGACCTCAAGACTATATAGAGTATACCCAACAGAACTACCGAGAGCAAGCCAAGGGTGATAGGGGGGAGGGAAAACTTTAATGGAAGAGAAAAACCTCCAGCAGAACAAGGTAGGCGGCCATCTGCCTCGATCGGTTAGGGTTAGTGGACAGAGGAGAGACAAAAGAAAAGAGTAGAGATAGAAGAACAAACAACACAGACACTGGACCAGTCCACAATCTGCAATCAAGACATCAAGAGACCTAGAGACCTAGGGCATAGTGAGGAAGCACAAAACTACAGGGAAGCTTCATGTTAGTATCGCAGCATTGCAAAAATAGAAAATAAGAAAGGGGGGTAGAGAGGGACAGAGAAAGAGAGGCAACTAGAGAGAAGGTGAGAGATGGAGCGAGAAAAGGAAGATGGAGAGAGAAGATGTAGAGGGAGAGAGGGAAGGATAGAGGGAGATGGTGCGAGAGAGAAAGAGTGAGAGGAAGTGAAGAGATTTAGAGAGAGAGAGGTAAGGGAAGAGTTGAAGAAGGAGATTAAGAAAGAGATAGAGAGCAAAGCTCAGTGTATCACTGTCCCCCAGCAGCCTAGGACTATGCAGCAGAGCTAAGGGAAGATTAAGGGTTTTCTTGACCTAGACTTAACTATATGCTTTGTCAAAAAGGAAAGTCTTAAGCCTAGTTTTAAAGGTACAGAGTGTGTCTGCA